>JABUQX010001574.1:0-28647 GCA_015478945.1 Trachelipus rathkii | reverse complement strand
CCACCTGTCACTATCATTCATTTGTTAATAGCTTTTAATACCTCCTAATGCAATGCTTCTGCAAGCACTGTAAGGCGTAAGCTATGGGCGTAGGAGGGGGGCAGGGGCAGGGGGAGCAAGGGGGGGCACTTGCCCCCTTAAAATCTTGTCTAATAAAAAAAGAAAGTATTATGTTATTTACGCGAGAAAGTTTTTAATAGTTTTATTTATAGAAGAAAAACTGTTAAAGATACATCAAACGATATAAATGAATTCAATAATTATTAATTTTACTAAAATATTATGAACTTACATTTTTTTTAAAGAGTTTGTGATGGCTTTCATTTTTGAAGTCAACTAGCTGTGTGCTTTTTATGCTTTTATATTCTCCGCTAGAACTCTCAGAATGTCGATAGCATTTGGCGGCTCCCAAAGCTGCTAAATCAATCACGGAGGGCGTACCCGTTGATATTCAGCTGCAGACAGCACATCAGAAAACAATTGCAGAAAATAAAAAGAAATATTACAGCAATTTGAAGACCATAATTTTTCTGCGGAACCCATGACCTTGACCACATTTAAGAGGGAAAGGCCTGCATGATTGAATTTTTTGAAGACCTGATAACTTCGAATAGAAAGTGATGAAAACGATATATTATAATATATATATATATATATATATATATAATATATATATATATATATATATATATATATATATATATATATATATATATATATATATTATATATATATATATTTTTATATATTATATATATAGTATATCATATATATATATATTAAAAATAGCTTTGCCCCCCCCCTAAATGAAATCCTGCCTACGCTCTGGGCGTAAGTATTAACAAGAGCCTGCAGAGATATTCATTCTTCGAAAAAAAATCAGGGTAAGAAAATAAAAATCAATTTTTTTTCAAGTCCTTATGCCAAACATGGCCTGTAAGGCCAACTCTTCATACTATGCTAAGCTGGTTTTTTACTTTTGAGTCTCTTGTTTCCTTACTAGTTATTCAATAGAAACATATTCATATAGAAATAATAGACACAGCAAGAAGCCACATGGGCTTATCATAGACTATCCTATTCCAAGCCCTCATGACATGTTTGTAATTTAATGCAAAGAGTAGAATGCTATAAAAATTGCAATACCCAACCTCTTTTACCATTCCTCAATATCACCAATAGCGATGTCCCATGTAACCGGAATCCCAAGATATAGTATAGTATAGTATAGTATAGTATAGTATAGTATAGTATAGTTATTAGTATAGTATAGTTTTTTTTTTTTTTTTAGTATAGTATAGTTATAGTAGAGATATGTATAGTATAGTATAGTATAGTATAGTATAGTATAGTATAGTATAGTATAGTATAGTATAGTATAGTATAGTATAGTATAGTATAGTATAGTATATAAAAATTGGTGATAAAAAGTAAGCTAAGTATTTTTAAAAAATATATATAGTACCCAAATCATTCATATAGTACTTATCTAGCCTCTTTTTAAAGGTTGCAAGTGAACTATTAAATATAGCGTCCTAAGGTAAATCTTTCAAAATTTAACTGCTATGTTACTGAAGAAGTATTTTCACAAATCTAGACAGAATGCATTGTCTTGTTTTTTATTTTGTTATTGTGACTTCTAGTTCAATCAGTATATGGCATAAAGAATTTACTCTTCTCAACATTGAAGATAAATAAAAAAAATATGAAACTGAATCAAATCTTTTTCTCCAGGGAACACGCTACATTCTTTTAGTTACACCTTATACTTTCATTTGCATCAAGCTGATATCAGAAGTGCATGGTAAGAATTGCTAACTGAAGAATTAGCCCATTTAATCCAAAATTTTAACATTGTGAACATTATTCGGTACTTTACTAGTGACTAGTGAGTTATCAAAGTTAACGTTGATCTATTAAAGCTTACATTTTTTGCATAGTTTTTAACAAAAAAAAATTATAACCCGTTTATAAAAAGTTTTTTTTACTTCAAAATAGAACAATAAATAAATAATAAATAAATATGTAATTTCTTCAAGCCACCAAATTGCTTCCTTTTCATTGTTGTGTCGTTCGCCGATGGAATTTGGTAGGCCCTTAGTGCTTGCCAACAGAAGAAGATAAAAAAATATTCCCCCCATCATCACTTCGGAGCTAGCGGCACTCGGTGATGGGGCTGGTGACGTCAAGACTTCGCCTCCGGCTTGCTATGGTGCCCCGTCTTCATTTTACATTAATTTCTCAAATATTGGAAAGTCTTTATGCTAATATCTACTTTGTCAAACTTTTGACTGAGACTCTATGGCTTGGACTCTCCGACAGCAAATCATACTCTGTTCCCTCTTACTCTCTCAATCCTCAATTTTCAACCGAAGGCGATGTTGCCCAAATATACGCACCAACGCTCTTTGCTCTCTTGTTTCTAATTTTAAATTTTCCGAATTTTCCCCGTGTGAGTCAGGCCAAAAGGGTAAACTTTGGTCAGGCTCTCCTGCCAATCTACGGTTAAATTCATTTATTTTGTTTATATATAACCTAGTTCCACCGACTGTCCTAAATTTATTGACTGGCTATCTAAACAATTTATTTATTCTCTCTTTTACTAATTTCTCTGAAATCATCATTATTTGGTGATTGCAATGTTCTATAAAAACTATTATATACTTCCACATATATATCTTCTATTTTGCTTGTTTTGTTAGTTTATTTTAGGATATAATAACTATTATATACTTTCGCTTATGTCTCTTCTATTTTATTTTATTTTAGTACCGTATTAGGATGTAAGATACAAAAAAGTCATAAGTATCAACTTATATTATTTAGTGGAATTTGTACTTTGCCATTATTGGGTATAATTACAAGAATTCCCTAAACGCCAAAAAGCACTTTGATAAACAGTTCAAATTCAAACAACCGAACCACCTATTCGTGCTCTAAATCCTTTTTGTAACCACCAAATGTAAAAAGCGGGTTATTGTCAAATTTCTTCATTTCTTTTCAACATATTTTAATTCCACCTATATCTATTCTCTTTACCTTCTCACAATCAAATTACCTAACTAAGATTTTTTAAGTGCTAGGTTACAAAAGCCAAAAGGCTGGTTATCTAAGGACTATCAAATATCTTATTCAAAGAGCAAAAAATTCTTGGAAACACAACAAATCAGTTAAGGCTAACTGTAGATACACCAATCTGTACTTTATATATCATTTATTTAATCCTTATTCTTTTCAAAGAAATTTTTTTTGTAAATTAATTAATTCTGCTTTAGATTAATTTTCGTCAATTGATGTAATTTATATTGTCTTAACGAAGGATTTGTTGCAAGCTTCTTGATAACTCGTGCTAGCCATATTGCAAAGTAGTATTAGATTGTGGTATAATCTAGCCAACTCCGTTAGCAGCTATAGCAGTTATTTGATATTTTGTTACAGTAATGTGTAATGATTAGTACAAAATTAACTTAAAATTAGGGTTTGCGACATAGGAGAAATATAAGAGACGGTAGAAGCCACGTTGGGCCTATCGAGACTAGCCTATGGGTGTTTTTGTCCTAAACTTAGTTAGTCTTAGTGTATTAATTCAAAAATTTAGTATGAGAGTTAGGTAAGCAATGCATCATTGCCTAACCATTACATTACAGTGATTTCCTAAAAAAAATTCAATCTCAAACTTAGCCTAGTCGGTCTAGGTCATTTCCAACCTCAAAATTTGTTTTTTGTGTGTGGTGTGGTCTTCTAAACCTTTTCAAAATTCAGATCAAATAAGATGCCTGTTGCGTAGGCATTTCTTGTTCATTTTTCTCTGTTCTTCAGGTTGCATGGGGAGTCCCTTGGGTCATTCTAGCCAAGTTTCAGCGAAAATGTCTGACCAGAGATCAAGCCATTTGATAGAGTTATAAAAAATCTAAGCCTATATTTCAAGCCATTTCATCCCTCAAGGCACAGTAGATATTTTATCTTAGTCAGATAGAGAGATAGGCCTACTGATAATAATAAAGAATAAAGATGCAGTTTATGTAAGGGATCTTGTGGGGAAGTACAGTCCTTGTTAAAAGATATTAAACAAAAGAAATACAATATTATAAAAATATTTAATGATAATAGAAGTGGACTCCATCATTGGCCTGAGTACTTCATAATAAGGAGTTGTTGTAGTCAGACTTCCAGAGTACCAATGCTCGAATTAAATCAAAATTAAGTGAATTAAAATCTAAAGGGGATCAAAATGCCACCCCTCCAAAAATTACTTGCTCTCATTTTTGGGTGATCTGTTCTTAGAGCTATAGATTGTCGTTTCTTTGAGGGCAATGAAACTGAGAAGTTTGCTTATAAAACCTTCATTTTCAAAATTTAAGGGTTCCTTAGATTTACAGAAAAATTAAGTGAATCCATTAACTACATTGCTTAAAAAATAAATAAAGGATAATCAATAATTATTATTTAAAATCATTAGTGATAATTAATTATAATAAGGCTCTTGAACTTTAAGACAAAGGAGTTTTTAGACGAAAAATTATCATTGATGAAATCATTAAAAAAAATAATATCTTTTAAAAACCAGTTTTGACCCAACATATAACAACACGATAACATATCTTGATTCAGGACATTATAATATATGAACTTGAGAGTTATAACCTCAATATCTTTGAGGAGGCTACTGGATTAGTAGTAACTTAGCCACATGTCTTATCAAAAAAAAATTTAAAAAACCTTTTTTTTAAATTTTTTTTTTGGTGGTAGTTTAAAAAAAAGGAAATTACTTCGCAAGTTGAATACCAATACCCCGATTTAAATCAGATATTTGAAATGCTTATAATGAAGTTATAAAAAATTTGTTAAAACGTCAAATCATAATAAAGGTCCAAAATTTCATTTTAGCAGGTAAATATAGTTATTCCAAAATTTAAAATGTAAAACTTTCAAGATAAAGCCTAATTTTATTAAAAATAATGAAAGTTCAAAGGACGAATGAGTCCTAAAGAATCTAATAATAGCCTTGGATTCAATTCTGCCTGGAGAATTTCAAAAATTTCTACTAGTTGAAGTGGTGGAAATGAAGCTTTCATGGTATTGATTCTTCCACTTCTAAATCAAAAATTTTTCAAAATCATGTAAGTTTTGTTCATCCCAAGGTCAGTGTGATGACAATTGCAATGTTTATCAAACCTATGATTAAGAATTAAAAGATATATGAAATGAGTCTATGCAGAAAATGTTCAAGTACTAACCATACTGCAGATCAGTGTCCTGAACTTGAGGAGCAACTTTCTTTTTCAGTTGCCAAGTTTGCAATAAAATAGGTCATATTACTGCTCTTTTGTAAGCAAAGGAAAAGTTTCCTCTCACCAATGTATGTCTTAGCTTCAGCCAAGCACCAACAATTTATATATGTTGCCATCAATTACTATTAGGGTTGGTAGAGGTAAAGTTTCAGCTTTCAGTTCGATGTCTAGTCGACTGTGGCCTCACAGAGGTCCTACGCTTTCTAAAAGACGTTGTTGGATTAAACTCCAATATATCTGTGAGAATCATTCAAGCCACTCAATACGAGTATAAAAACCTATTTAGTATTACCACCCGCAGTTGAAAGAGACGTCTTGATGTATATATGGACCAGTCTTGTTTCACCTTCCTCTTTTGGGATGAGGATTTTCAATTAAGTTATGAGATTAAGTTCGTAGATAAGGTTTAATTATTTAAAAAATTAAATCTTGATCATTGGCCGATTCTGGCTATAAAGAGTCTAATAACTCATTTTCGATTTTGATGCCTTAATTGGCATTGATTTAATAGAGTATTCCCTCAACTAGAATGATTAAATGTATGAGTGGGTCTGCTTTTAAGTTAAGATGGTTCTTATATTCCATTTGGAAATATTACTATTTTTATAAACAATAATCAATTTAAGAGTTTTAAATCCACCATCAGTTGTATTCAAAATCATAATCATTATTCAAAATCATAGTTCAAAAATCAATTTGCAGTTACCATACTTTGGTAACGCAGTCTTAACCCTTGTACATTCTTATTTTTAATCTTTAAGCATATCTAAGAATTCAGAGGTTAGAGCAAGGATAGAAAACATGGTCAATTAGAGTCTTAGGCGTATTTGAAGGTATGCAGTAATAAGAAAATCGAGATGATGTGAAACAGATTGAAAAATTTCAAAGGTAGTATAGAGAGTTCAAGACGGAAAATTCATATAGACCTTCCATGGGATGAAGATAAACTTCCCTTCTTTTCCATCAAACCTATAACATTGCTCTTGCATGCTAAATAGAGTTCATGAAAAGATTAGAGAGAAAAGAGTTCAGCTTTAGCCTTGATGATGTCTTTTGGCAACAATTAGCTGATGGTACTATTGAAGAGTTCAAGAGTATCTCCCTATGAGTATAAAAATTATATTTGGTTCCTCACAGACCTGTTAATTTCAAAACTGAATGAACAGTATCAACAAAGGGTTCAGGCCTGTGTTTAATGTTTCTCTTAAAAACTAACTCTTTACATCTCTAATGAGAGCCTATACGGACCAGAATCTTATGTTTCCCTATTTAGGACATTTACCCGGTTCAGGATCAAATCAGTTTTGTTATGCTGCATCAGGATATTAAAACAGCCTTCCTTCAGATTAGTTAAAATCTATGCAAGACCGCAACCGCTTTTGCTTTTTTGGAAAATAATGGTCAGTTTAACATCCTTACCGATACTCAACCATTGTTTTTGGTTTCACATCCTAACCTTTCATCCTCAATTATATCATTAAGCATCATGCTCAGTTCTTATGGGGAGGATATGCAGTACTCAGATTCTATATGAATAATTTTTTGTTGATAATTAATTATTAGTGCAATGATCTATTACCCAACATTTAAAAAGAAAACTTTATCATGAATGCAACAAAAGAATGGGAGATGGTGGTTTCCATCTTAGAAGTTGGACTCTAATAATGATCAATTAAGAGCTTTTATGGAAGAGAGGGTAAAATAGTTCAACATCAGGAATCAGAGGATAAGGTTCTGGATATCATTTTAATCCTCTTACAGATAAGTTAAAACTATCACATTTTCAATTAATGCGGATGCAAATTCCAAAAGATTGTTTATCAGCTGTGTCCAAGGTTTTGATCCTTAAATATCTTTTTACCCGTAACTTTAAAGAGGTTCCGTTATTATTAGGAAATTATGGCAATTAGCTCTCAATGGGATGAAAAGGCCTTGCCGATGTTTTAGTAATCCTGGTCTTCTCTATAGTGCGATTTAAATAAATTACATTATATTGAAATTGAAAGGTGTGCTTTGCACCTTCTTCCTAAAACTCTTTATTTGTATTTTGTATCTTCTTCTCGTTTTTATGGTTTTGAAGTTGTATAGTATAGGTCAGGTTCTAATTTAAATATCTCAAAGGCCAAGGTGGTCCCTCTCAAATCTAGGGCTTTGCCCTTTAGAGTGATGTCTGTGGTCTTATTTTTCAAATGTATCAAATTCAATATTATCAGAATTTCCATAATATTCAGTTCAAAACATAAAGGTGTTTGTAGTTGCTCAAATAGTTCTTTCATAGGCTCCTATTCTGGAAGAGCAAAAACATAAAATAGTTTTTGTAAATAATAGGCTCAAAGAAATTTATTAAATGAAAAATCAAGTTGAGCAAGAGTACAAAGTATCCATTTCTTATGGTTACATCAATACTGCTGAAACCCCAGCAGATCTGATACAGAGGTGTTACAACTCTACTTTTCTTTCAAATTGCATTATGGCTAAAGGGTCCTTTTTGGATTCTTCTAGATCAATCTCAATGGCCTCATTAGTAAACTTAAATGTTTGTCTGTGGCCAATAAGGAAAAGACTTTACAGAATGTAACACATCTGTGGTTGTTTCTCAGGCTTTGTTACCATTTAAAGATTTACTCAAGTGTGCATAGGCTTGTATAAAGTAACTTCAAAAATATTCAATTCATTAGCAGGAGTAAAGGGCTGGATGAAGAATGTGATCAGAAAGCCCAACTCTTTTGGTTGAAGATAATGCAGCAGCAGCATTGTTTTTCTAATGAAATTTAATTTCTCCAAAATCCTTAAAAAGATGAAATTCCACTGCTGGGTAATCACTTAATTTATTCATAGATGATAAAGCCTCATCCGATCGAAAGGGAAAATTGCCAAGACACTTTTATTTAATAATGATGGGATAAATCCAATTTCTTCTGCAAAAGAAATCATCTCACTAGATTGATCATAAGAGACTTTATTGTCAAGATGTCAACACGTGGGTGTTCAAACACATCATTTCATCAGAGCTCAGGCTTCTGGATTACAAGCCAGGCAGGTTGTAAGAATGTTTTGTTCAGACTGTATAGTTATGCAAAAAATTTAACGTTATACCCTTTTAAATTATGCAAAAAATGACTAATCTTCCGCATCAAAGAGTTAATTTTGTGCGTCCTTTTTGAGCATACTGGCGTGGACTTTACAGGTCATCTCGTTGTAAAGGAGTATGATAAGAATTTCAAAAAAAATGTATCTATTAATTTACACATGCCTTAAAATCAGAGCTATTCATTTTGATGTCCTTCCAGATATGTCCACTGAATCCTTTTTACTTTCATTCCAACGTTTCACAAATATATATGGCATGACGTCCAGTTTGTACTCAGATAATGCCAGAATTTCAAACAAGGTGGAAATATAGTGTTAGAATCTTTGTCTTCAAATATGTTCTCCGAAATATGCGCGTATCAATAACATCCAAACATTACAGATTCCAGATCTTTCCGTTGGGGGGATCAGTTTGGGAGGAGGAATGATACGATGTTAAGGGAGTCTCTATAGAAATAAGGGTGAAAGCAACCTTTATACCTACTTTCAATGTTAAACAAGGTATTCAATATATGCACCCGAATGTTATTCAATTTCAAGACTTTAAGCCTGATAGGTCATTTCGATAATGATTTGGAAGTAATTGCTCCAAATTCCTTTTTGAAGCCTTATGGCGATTCAAACCTCATATTCAATGAAATTTCCACCCCATGCGGAAACAACTTTCTCCCTCGCAATAATTCTTAGTCATAATTTGAACTGCTCAAGGAAGTGTTCTAGAGACTTTCAGGCAATTATGGTATGGTTGTTATCTATAAAATCTGCGCCAGACAAGTAGAAATCTCTCTCAGTCGGAGTGGACCAACAGAATTAATTTTGCAGATATAGTTCTGATTCAGACACCTAATAAGCCTAGACCCTTCTGGCTTTTAGAGTTCTGGAAGTCATTGTTGGTGATGACGATAAGATCAGAAGTGTGTTAGTTAAAAAGGGCAGATGGACAAACCTGTCATTATTCCATTTGTCACTGGCTACCCATTGCGAGTTATTCTATTACCACTCTTTCTCCAGTGGAGAAGCTGATGCTCAAATAAGAAGTGACTTCTCCAAGTCAGATGGTCAAAACAATGATAATACAGGTCAAGTTGACCCCTCAAATTCAAATTCAGTTCTTCAAAGTAATAGTGATACTGCTATTGTAGATGTTCAACCTTCAACTTCAGGTATAAATTCACCTCAACTCAACTCCCAACAGAATCAAATTTCTCAGCTCAATTCAGTCAAAGAAAAACAAACAGGCTGCTGTCAAGTGTCAGGAATTCCTTCGCTAGGAATTTATCTGATTTGTGAAAAATTTTAATTCTTTTAATTGCAATGGTTTTCATTCCAACTCTTCAGTGGGATAGGATATAAAAACTATTAATATCTGCACACATTTCTCTTTATTTTGCTTTATCTTTCAGTATTTTATTTAGCATACGTATTTATATTTTCAGGATTCTAAAAAACTAATTTGCATATACAGTATCTTTCTTATTTCATTAGTTTAGCGAATTTTATTTTGTCTACATGTGGTATTCCAATTTTTTCACTAATTTCCCACTAAAAAAATAAAACAATAGTCTTGCGACACATTGTGGACATCAAATTATAATAAATCAAAAGACGTAAATAAATATAGTCAAAGAATAGATATAGAGAATCAAAGTAAAACAATATGGGTAAAAGGGTATAGAGGAAATTTCTTCATTCTTTTCAAATTTTTCGATCTATTCAACTTCTCTATTCTCTTTACCTTTCACCAATCAAAATTTACCTAACGAAGATTTTGAGTGATAGGCATACTTAAAACCAAAAAGGCAGAGGTTATCAATGGACTATCTAGATCTTATTCAAAGAGCAAAAAAATCTTTGAAATCTACAAATTCAGGTAAGGCTTAGTTAGTATTAACAATTGTTTACTTATATTATCATATCTTTTTTCAATAGCTAGTAATATAAGTTGTATCACATCTTCACTCCAATTTATGATATAATAATTAAAACCTATCGTTAATATTTACCTTTTTTTTTTAAAACGACAAATTGATAAACTGTGAAGATAAAGTTACGAAACCTTTGACGTTTTAAATATTACCAGAGAGTATTGAAGTTTGATTAAATGAGACTGAATTTTAATATGATCTAGTGATCGGGATGATTACATAAGTTTCATTGTAAAATTCACAAAGGAAAGATAATTTTGTACATTGTATTCACGAGCAGAAAAATGTTTTATGTGGAATTAGTTGATATTAAATTAAAACTATGATAAACTGGTTCTTGAAATTTGAATGCTATGCCGAAATTTGCGAAATATATAGAAAATATAGACACAGTAAGAGGCCACATTGGCCTATCGAGATTCAAACTAAAATAGATTCATTCGCCTAATCACCAAACATACTCATTCAACATGCAAAACCCACGCCCTTAGAGTTTGTCAATGTCTGACACAAAGTAATGGCAAATATATACACCAACTAGGTTACTACCAAATGCAAAAACTAGAGCTATGGCCGGTGCATTATAGCCACATTAAAATCATTTAATAAGTCTGTTATGGTTATAACATGCATTTTAACCTAAAAATTAATAAAAACCAATCAATTTGGCTTAGTCATAATACACTATATGATGCACTACTAGCCATCAATATACCTATCTAGTCCTCTTTTAAAATGCTGCAAGTGAGTCACACTGGACAACCTCCTGCGGCGTACCATTCTTAAAATTAAGAACCATAATACTGAATGAGTTTTCTAATGTCAAGATGAAACGCCTTCTTCCTAATTTTCTCATAGTGTCCCCTGATCTCTCTTCCATGGTCTACTATAAAGAATTTAATGATCTCAGTATTATCGAGAGATGTAAATATTTGTATCATATCCTTTCTAAGAAATCGCCTTTCTATGGAAAATATACCTACTTACTTCGCCTCTCATAGCTCTTACCCTCAAAGCCAGAAATCGTCCTTTTAGCTCTAGGTTGCACTCTCTCCAGAATATATTTCTTTTATTAAATAAGGGGCCCAAACCAGTGCACCCACATGTTATTTTATATGACCTTTCAGTAACTTTTCCAAGACTAAACTTTTACAACCAGAGATGTTCATCAGCTCCACCATCTCCTCCACCTTGCCCCTCAGGGTTCCAACATTCAAGGAAGCTAATTGGCCTTAAATTTCACAAATCTTATTTATTACCTCTCTTATAAATATGCACAACGATTGCGGTTTTAAAATTCTCTGGTACTTCACCAAATGTTATAGATCTTTTAAAAATCAAATAGGTTATGTATCATTAGAAATATTGAGACAGTAAGAAGCCACATGGGCCTATTTTCGAGACTGGTCCCAATCAACCACTAAACCAAACAAGCTCATGCAAGATGCACAAGACTCTAGGGCTTGTCAAGATTACTGTAACTAAAATCCACCCAATTTGGCTTAGTCAAAAAAAAAAAAAAATGATATATGATACCCAAACCATCCACATACCTTAACAATTAAGATATGGTCACAATGCAAAACAAACATTAATAACACTTTAACCTAAAAACGCATTTTGGTTCGTTCTAAATAGTACTTATTGTTGCATTCGCTGATCCACATACCTTAACAATTAAGATATGGTCACACATGCAATTTAATCTTAACCTACTGTAACTAAAAACGCAATTTGGGTCCGCTTAATCATACGCATATATGATACCCAATCCATCCACATACCTATCCAGCCCTTTGTTAAATGTTGCAACTGAATCACACAAACCAAACCATTCCAAAATTTAACACCCGTATTGCTGAAAGAATGCTTTCTTCTTCGTCAGCTGAGAAGTAAGACATTTCTTTAAAGTTGCCAAGTATTCAGGATGAAATTCAGAAATCCACTCTTCTGCCAACTCTTCCTGTTGAGAAGATTTTTTGTGCCTAAGATATTCTAAAATGAAGTTTCAACGTTGTTGGTTAAATAATAATGTACTGCAACTAATTAATTTATACAATATAAATAAAAATCATAAACTAACTTATATCAAAATTAATTGACTTACTCAGAAATAAAGGGTAACTAAATAATCTTTAATCTCCCATTATAACTAAATAGGACTAAATAAATACAAATATTGGTTACCTTATAAAATATATTATACGCTAATTACTTTACCATAAGATAATTCAAAATAATAAAATAAATAAATACATTCTCAAATTGATATCAAAATTTATGAAATCCTGGTGGTCTTATTTAGTTATAATAACTTAAAGCATTCCTGACAAAATTATTTTATCCTTAACAAAATTAATAAAGATGGTTACAGTCACGTACTCTAAAAATGCTACCGAAATAAAAACAATTAATAAGAATATTAAAGCTTACTTTATGGAACAAATTTAAACATTCATAAATGTTATTGCATAACAGCATTTAACAAAATAATTATTTGCATAACTAGAATATAAAAAAAAAACATTAAAAATCTATTAACTAACTTAAATTACGACGACATCAAATTGTAAATGAAGCTTGTCACAACTTTTAAGTCCTTTCAAAACCATATCAGTCGAGAGTAGGTCAAAAAGTCCAAAAAAATCAGCGACTCATAAATCGATTCTAGAATAAATTTATTCATATAAATATGAAGAACTTGAATGATAATGATAGGATCAATAATATAAAAATGATACTGATTTAATAAAATAAACCTAATAAAGCTTTAAAAAGGCATAATAGGTAATTTAAATTACTTTAGTTGTTTCCATAAAGTAGTTAGTTTTGCATCAGAGAAAACCAAATTAAAGATATACTTTTATAATGGAACTCGCCAATGTTTTAAGTGCCTTAAACAAATCAAACTTTAGTTTACAAAGCGATTTATTGAACATCAATATTATATCAAAAATAAGAGAAAAATAAACTTTCATTATATAAAATAACGTTTTTCTATAAATAATATCTGCAATTACCTTTTCCAACCGTCTGTATGCGTAACAATGAGTTCTTCCTTATCATAAAAGAGCGTGAGTGATTCCTTTCTAAAAGGTAAACTTAATCCTATTTATTTTATTTAAGATTTTATATAATAATAAAAATTTTACATATTATATATAATACTATATATATTTATATATATATATATATATATATATATATATATATATATATATATTATATATATATATATTCAGTATTTTATATGTATATATATTATATAGAATATATATATATATGATAATATATATATATATAATCTGGATCTTCTAGGTCAATGCAGTCAGTAATGTATTTCATAAATCCTAATAGGTTTGTCCGACATGATCTTTTATAAAACCATTCTGGGAGTCGTACAGTATTTTATCACCCACATGTTATTTTATATGACCTTTCAGTAACTTTTCCAAGACTAAACTTTTACAACCAGAGATGTTAAGCTAATTGGCCTTAAATTTCACAAATCTTATTTATTACCTCTCTTATAAATATGCACAACGATTGCGGTTTTAAAATTCTCTGGTACTTCACCAAAAGTTATAGATCTTTTAAAAATCAAAGAGGTTATGTATCATTAGAATACATTAGAAATATTGAGACAGTAAGAAGCCACATGGGCCTATCGAGACTGTCCCAATCAACCCACTAACCAAACATGCTCATGCAAATCTATATATAATATATATTATATATATATATATATATATTATATATATTATTATATATATATAATTTATATATATATATATATATGTATATGATATATATATAATATATATATATATATATATATATTATATTATATATATATATGATATATGATATATATATATATAATATATATATATTATATATATATATATATATATATATATATATAATATATAAGATATATAAAATATATATTATATACATAGTATAATATAATATATAATAATATATATTATATAAGCTCATATATTATATATATATAGTTATTATGTTAATATATATATATCATCATTTTATTTCATTTATGATTATATATATATATATATATATATATATATATATATATATTATATATATATGATATATACTATATATATTATATATATATATAATTATATCGTATATATAGTATATATATATATATTATATATATATATATATACTATATATTATAAATATATTATATATATTAATATAATATATAATATATATATATAGTATATATATATATATATATATATATATAATATATATATTATATATATATATATATAATTATATTATATATATTGAGAGGAGAGAAGGAGAGAGGAGATGAGGAGAGAGAGAGAGAGAGATGAGAGAGAGAGAGAGAGAGAAGATGAAGAGAGAGAGAGGAGAGAAGAGAGAAGTTAGTACTAAAAATTTTACTAATTTTGTAAATAAAATTTCTAGTTGGTAATTTTAAATATGAAAAAATGAATACTGAAAAAGAAATTAATATAGTGGTATTGTTGCGGATTCAACTGTCATCGGGCAATCAGTTACAATCTTTTAATAACCTTTTCTGGGTAAACTTAGACAATTTTTTCAAAGAGAAGGAGGGGACAAAAATAAACGCTTATATTTCGAATAATATAATAGGAACACACTATACATTATTTAACCCATTCTAGTGCATAACATTAAATTAAAAATCAATATAAATCTTTTAAAAAAAGTTAAAACTTTATACCCAACAGGAAAGTCATAAACACTTTCGCTACGAAAATGCTGGACACGGGGACTTGGAGGCAAAAGTTATTCTTCGTTTAAAGGACTTCCACGGATCCAGGGCAAGGTGGCCTATAATTCTCAAACTCATTATTAAAAAAAAGAAAAGAGCACATAATATCAGCATCTAGTTGCATTAATTCAGAGTGAGAATGGAATCAATTTAAAATAAATAACGTTATTTTCACTTTCAATAAAATTCCGATTTACTGCCGAACCCCCCAAAAAAAAAAGGCAGGTTGGTTAATCCCACATATTTTCTCTGGCGTCTATAACCAGGCATTGGTTCGAGACATAAGAATTAGAATAAATGTATTAACTTATACTCGTAAAATAGAACTCTTACTAACACAAAATAAGTTAGCTTTGTGTTTCATCCACAATGTTGTAAAAATCCGATCCACGATGACCCATTGTTCTCGTTAAACTAACAGAATTTAATTAATTACGTAAATTTAAATGTTTCTTCCCTTTAAACGAGAGTTACTGAGTGCAAATCAAATGGTTTTTTTTTTTTAGAAATCACTTCCATTACAAATCCGCAAAAAAATGACAAACAGCACGTCATAATATCGGCCACGGTCTTAACTCCATAATCTTAATAATTCCACACTTAAGAGGCCATTATATATATATATATAATATATATATATATATATATATATATATATTATATATACTATATATATATATATATATATATATATATACTAATATATATAATATTATATATATATATATATATATATATATATATTATATATATTATATTATATATATAGGCTGGAATTACTCCGTTAAAGCCCCCACACCGATATATCGATTATTTTATAAATTTTAATCAATTATTTTAATAAACTAAAACAATTTGAATTTATATTTGTCTTAAATGTTTAGCGAGTAATATTTGACTATTCCTTTAAAACTCCCTTCAAAGTATGTCATTTCCTTATATTTTTTTGTCGCCACATCGTTGGTTAGAAAATATGGATGCAAGCATTAAACGACTAGGTTCCTGATTTCTTCCCTTGTTTCTATATTTCAGAATTCCCCATAATCTTTCAATAGTCTGCGTATGAGCTCCATTATATGAATTAATGAAATTCTCTGAATGATTAACTATTTCATGTTTGTAATTGATATCTTTGATCTTTGAAATATACTTATAAGCGTCCCATCTATCTGAAATAATAGTTGTACCTTTCCGCATTCTTCTTGAAATTATGCTTAGTAAAGTATTTGCATTTCTCTTCGGTACCAAACATAAGAAGCATTCCTTTGTTTCTCGGCATAACCCGCCGAAAACCCATTGATTTGGGAACAGTAGTATACACCAGATTTGGAACCCAAGTTATCTAACCGCAAACCGCAAAAGTGACCGCAAGCCGAAAAAGGTCACTTCAAAAGTGACCGCAAGCCGAAAAAGGTCACCTGATTCTATACTTCTATATATGTCTATAATATCTCTATATTCTATATTCTATATATTCTAGCTTCTAGCACGTGCCGACCTATATGAAGGAATACACCCGATATTAGTGTCTACCCCTATGTTATTCGGTACGGGGAATCGATTAGTGTGTATTAGAAGGTGCTAGGATGCTTCCTTGTATGAGTTAGGCCCCCGCCCCCCTTTTCTAGCCTTTTCTAGCATGACATATCCTACGTCATAGAATACGGCTAATATTGGTGTCTATCCCTAGGTTATAAAGGTACGGAGATTCGTATTGGGTATATTAGAATGTGCGTAGGGTGCTTCCTTACTACGAGTTATCTACCCCACCGCGCCGTTTTCGTAAGCCTTTTCTAGCATTGACATGCCTACGTCATAGAATACACCAAATATCGGTGTCTACCCCTAGGTTAAAAGGTATGAGGATTCGTTTGGTGTTTTTTGTGTATATTAGAATGTGTTAGATTGTTCCTTCTACGAGTTAGTCACCCCCCACCCCCCTTTTCTACCCCTAGTGCGATATATCGTACTTGACAGAATATACCCGATATTGGTATCGATTAGTACTTAATCGACACTGCTGAATCGAGTTCTGTGGGTTTACGCGAATCAGTTCATTTCCTACATAGAGGTTCGTAGTGTAATATTACCTACCCCGCCTTCTAAGTGGCACTTGTACCAACAGTTTTTCTCTTGAGCTATGAAACCGAGTTTTAGATGTTTAGTATGTTTTGAGGTATGCCGAGTCGATTGCTTGGTTTTGTTTCTCCCCGGGAAAACCGGGGTTCGGGCCGTTTAGCCGTTGCGTTTTTTTAGAACCACCAACATGCCGGTCGTTTTTCGTAGATTTGGACGTACCCTTCGTCAAAAACCTATCATGACGGGTGTCAAACAGGGGTAGAATGTTTCTCTCAAAAATGAGATTCCCTAAGTTACTTTCCCGAACGCCAGGAGTCCCAGACGCCCCTAGCCGGGGTCATTAATTCGTTAAGAATAATGACACCAAATGTCAACATCTTAGCAAAAGAAGGTGTTCAGGACAATCGTATCCTCTTCAAACTTGGCAAGCGTTCTTTAAATGTTGCCACATTGTTGCATCCAATGTTTCAAACCGCTAAGAAGGGTGGGGGTCCCCGCCCCAAAAACTAAAAATGGACTTAGAAAGCTGAAATTTGGTGCGTGTATAGAAGACAGATTTTTTAATTAAGATTACTGGCTATGTTAAAATAAATGGTCCGCGCACCTAAGAGCCGAGCCGAGCTGGATCGGTTGCGGGTGCCAGTAATGGAATTCTGACTTCCAGCTTACATCATTAGACATAATGAGTGTTCTACATCTAATGTTTCAATTGGTGGTAGAACTCATTTTGCGGGTTTCAGTTGGCCTTTAGCTGTTTCCTAGCTTCTAGCACGACATGTCCTACATCCTAGAATACACTCCAATAATTAGTACCTACCCATTTATAATGTTTACGTTGAGTCGATTCGCGTGTTATGATTAGAAGGTGTTAAGGATGTGTTCCTTCTACGAGTTAGTACCCAATCCCATTTTGCTAGCACTTCTGCAAGCGTGACCTACAGTCATAGAATACACCTAGCTTATTAGCGTGTCTACCCCTATGTTTTGAGGTATGAGGATTCAATTGGTGTATTAGAAGTTGATCGAAACACTCCTACTATAGTTTAGTACCCCTACCCCCCTTTTTCTAGTGGTAAAGTATTTGATGGGGTAGTAAAGCTAGAGAGTTGAACTTTGTGTCTACCTCTATGT
Source organism: Trachelipus rathkii (assembly GCA_015478945.1). Taxonomy (NCBI): domain Eukaryota; kingdom Metazoa; phylum Arthropoda; class Malacostraca; order Isopoda; family Trachelipodidae; genus Trachelipus; species Trachelipus rathkii. Next base: position 10,330 of record JABUQX010001574.1, on the reverse strand, counting down.
TTCGAGGTTGCCGAGTTGATTTCTGGCATTACCGACTGGATCAGAGCTTTCCTTAAGGTCTTTTGCACCGTTGCTCGGGCTTCAGTATAAATTGTTCTTTGGGTTTTTAAAGGCTTTCTAGGTAAGATATTCTCTTCAAACTACTACCCATGGTTGATTAAGGTGCCGCCTGCCTGAGCCCGAGGTTGTCCCCGCTGTCGCGTCCAAGAAGGGGGAGAGCGGTCTGAGCCTCCCAAACCAGGGAAAAGAACTTTAGAAAGGTAAATTTGGTAAGTAACAGAAGAGAATAAATGAATAGTAGGTAATGATTTATCTATGTGCCGGAACAATGATCCCAGCGCGAACCGAACCGGAGCCGGAGTTTGTATGCGAACCAGACTGCAATTTCTGGTATCCAGCTGCCTATTGAGTCAATTGAGGTGTGTTCATATATGTTTCAAAGGACACAGATTTCCGAATTTTGGGTTTCATAACCCCAAAATGAGTTTGAACCTCTCATGAGAAAGGAAAAAAAAGAAGAAGCACAGAGAGCAAGACAAGGAGGAAGAAGGAGGAATCAAATAGTAGAGAAGAAGAAAGAAGAAAGAAGAAGAAGAAGAAAAGAAGAAGAAGAAGAAGAGAAGAAGAAGAAAACAGAAGAAGGAAGAGAAGGAAGAGGAGGAAAGAAGAAGGAGAAGGAGAAAGAACTAGGAAGGAGAGAAGAAGGAAGCCCAAATGAAGAGCAAGGAGAAATAAGAATGAGAAAGAAGGAAAATATGTTTATTAGATGTCGTTACTAACACAAAAGTTCTATCCATTTTTTCTTTCAAACTGAGACAGTTTTATTTATAGAAAACCTGTTTCCTTATTAAAGTTTTACCAAAGTTAGATTTAAAGTTAAAGTTAAATGTTAATTTTTGATGTTTGTAGGATAACTAGATTTATATGTTTTCATGTAGTTAGAGATTACAAATGTTTTCTTTTTTGAAAAAACATTTCTTGATGAAAAACATTTTGTTTTTCGAAAAAACATTTTCTTTTGATGAAAAACATTTTATAATTTTTGAAAAAACATTTTAAAAAACATATGTTCTAGAAAAAGTTGTCAAATTTCCACGAAGAAACATCGTTTTTAGAACCTTTAAAGCAATAACAGCAGTAAAACACTACGAGCGGCAAACAGCCCCCAGGGGGTCCCCACCCCGCCCTCACCCCCCGTGTTTTACTGTTTTACTGCTTACCATACTTATATTTATAAATATTATATTATAATAATCCCTCATTTTTTCTTTTACGAATAATTAAATCACAACATCATAATACATAGTAACAGGTGAGTTTTTCAAAACAAGATATTTAAAAAAATTTTTACTGTAAAAAGCTGCTTATTAAATATTAAAGATCATATTATGATATTATATATTAACCTACCTATTATATATATATGAGTATTATATATAATATATATATATATATATATATATTTATATATATAATATATATATATATATATATATATCTATATAATGTGTATAGATATATAAAATACACTATATATATATATATATATATATATATATTATATATGTATATATATACTATACATTAACGAGATACCAGTGTCTGTTTACATATCAGTATTTTAAAATATACAGGAACAAACACGACAAAAAGTTTTTTGTTTAAATATATATATATATATATATACTATATATATATATATATATACTATATATATATATTATATATATATATAGTATCTTATATTTATATATAATATATATATGATATATTATATATATATTACTCTATATATATCATCATATATTTAAATACATTTGCGGCGCAGAAGACATGGGGTGAAGTTGAAACTGCTTTGATTGCTCATATAAGTCTCCCAAGCTCCGAGTCCCTTTTGAAATAACTAGGAATTAAATATCTCGAGAATTTTTGCAAAAAACCCAAACCCATTTTTTCTTTTTCAAGGCCATAATTCTCTTTTAGGGCTCTGAAATAATATGCATTTCTGTCACTGCCAAAGCAGAAGTAAATGCTATCCAACATTAGTTGTCAGTGTAGCAGCTGCTATACCATTCTATTATAAGGCATTCCCCATACTTTAGTGTAAATTTTATAAACCCATAGGCTAGATGTATTAATTCGTCAAGTATGTCGACATTTTCAAGGTGTTTCATATTTCTTCGTTTTATTTTTAACAATGTTGTAATGATTCTCAGGCGAATGTAACAGAAACCTATTCTTGAGTATGAAATGTTGTTAGCTGAGTAAGTTATACCAGTAACATTCGTACATTCAATACTTGTTAACACTATCGCGATATGAGAAAACAACACTGCCTATTCTGATTAAGATGACCCCTGTACTCCGCACTTTGCTACGCGTTTCCAAACCTCATGTATCACGTTATACACAGCCGCCAGCACCATCAAGCGCGGGGCGGCGAACCACTGAGCACACAAGTAGAAGAACTCCATCCCAATTCACACCCAATATGATCACCGTATATATCATGTATAGATACTCACCACTACTCAGCACTCGTTACCCAGTACTCCCTCCCCTATTATCTCGTCTATCTCAGCCTATTGTCAGTCGAATAATAGTCGGGGATGGAACATTCTCTCAACAATCGAAACCGTGAAATCGCGCACAAAGGGTCATCATGTACACCTAAACTTCGTAGGAATAAGCAGTCGGCACAAGACGTCACGCCAATAGTAACGATCCACCACTACTATTTAGACAATTCTTACTTCCAGTATTTTCTTCATCGCAGTAATTTAAAGATACGCTTCGGGAATAACAAGTCAACTAAACAAAATTAAATAAAAATTTGAGAAGTCAGGTTGAGGAAAACAAATACAGTATTGGGAGGGAGAACAATTATTAAGAACATTTAAAAATTTTTGATATGATAAAGTAGAAAGTATACGATATAAGCTATCGGTTAGTCTTACTCACGTATTGATAAATATTATCTAAGTACTAGTATGAGAAAGATATAAATTTATTATATGTATTATATAATATAAACTACATAGATGTACTCATACATTCTTAATAGAGTAGATAATAGTAGTTTTATCAACCATTAATCATAAAGTAGATAAAGTAAACAATGATATATATAACAAACCTCACACTTATATATCAGCTTACAGAAAAGTCCATCTTATATATATAATTCATCAGCCATATACTATAAAAGCTTGCACGGCAATTTTTCCACTCTCTTCTGACAAGTTACGCGCCAATTTTTTATTCTTTCTCAAACATCTTTTTCTAAACATGGATATTTTCCACAACCATTAAATAATGGCTGTGGAAAATTAACCCAAATATCATAAGTTCTTCTACGTAATCAATCTTATTTATAATTTCCATTTAATTAACCTTTATTAACTAATAGCTATTATACTCACTAACCGATAAGGTAATACTCGATATATTATAGGTATCTACTATTCTAACTTAAATATATATATAAACAGTAAATACATGTGATTATAGATATACAAAACTTACGTAGTTACCTTATATACCTTGACAAAAACCAATAATCAAAAATACCCAGCTTCGTATAATTCGCAGACATGTAACACTTAGAAGCAACATAAATAGAATAATAATAATAAATATAGTCCATCGTGACTCATATATATATATATACTACATATATAAATTTTAATATTATATACTAATTATAAAATCAATAATAACTCTACTGCACTACTATATATTACGTATATATTTACTTACTGTTGTAAGTTGTATATTATATATATACATATACTATATTATATATTTGTGGAGTGTTACCCATTAACAGATTGATAGTCTGTTACTAAGCTTACGAGTATACCGTGCATTAAGATTAATCGGTCAATCCTTACACAAATGTGTACACATTGTTCGTCTGTTATTTGCAAAAAAATATCTCATGCATACCATAACTAACTTAGTACTTATTCATTATCTCTCAATCCTCAACTTCCAATCCCATAGTACGTACCATCATGTAGGCTAATAAGTTTCATCGCATCACTTAACCACTGATAACCCACATCACTGTTTTTGCCTACGTAGTCTAGTACTAGATCATCTACAGTTTAATAATGATGAAATTCCTTTCCAATGCACTAGCTTGAAATCGATATATAAATCAGTTATTCATAAATTCAACTACCATACATAGTCTAGACTCTAGATTAAGAATTCTGTAGATACTTAATAAGAATCATATACATACTTCGCTTTATAATTATATCTAATATTATTATATATCAGAAAAGCCTTTTCTGATGTTAGGTTAAAACAGTTTTTTAAATGTATAATAAGCCTCGTATAACACGTAAGGGAGAGTTCAGGCTAGGAAACAAAATTAAACAAAGAAATAACACTTATGGACTCAGTAGTTTAATCATTTCCTGTTTTACGAACTTTGTTATAATAGTAACATCTCTCTCATCAATACGATACTCGACTTATTACCTCACTCCAATAGTGGTTAATATCTTTTGTCCCTTACATTTAATTAGTGATAGAAAATAAGTCTAAATATAGAAAGCCATATATTGTGGGATAAATCAGATCCTGAATAACTTCGTGTCGCGTCTGAATTTGACCTAAATTGAATTATTCTTAAAATATTAACAGTTATTGTTCGTATAATATATTACATAAGATAATTAATAATAATAATAGAAGTAATAATATTAAAATAATTGATAAATCGCGGCGCATGTGGTTTCAATTCAATCTACTGTTCCTCTTCCACCAAATCTTAACTGATTAATAAATGATAAACTCTATAAGTGTATCCCAATGCGATATTATCAATAAAAAATCAGGCACATAGAAAGAAATAATGTAATCGAGAGCAAAAAATAAAATAACACTTGTCAGGTGTTAACGTTAATACTGTATACAGAAGTTGTATAGCAATATTATTTCTCCTTATTTCCTGACGTCAGCACTCGTGGGGCCTAGGAGAACTCATCACATCACAACTTACTTTTTAAAGATGGTAAATTGACTTGAGATTTGACGTGGAGAAAACGGAATCGGATATTTAAAACCATGAGGGAGAGCGAGGTACTGTTATTTACTATGTGTCATATGTGGGTCAACTTTATACACACTTTATAGGCAAATCTAGTAGGTCTTATAGAAACACTAGATATTTGAGTAATAATAACTAGATATGTCGTGTGAGATTGACTCTCGTTCTTGTATATAAAGAAGGATTACGTCATACATCAAATGTGATATCAGCCATCTCAGATACGTTGATTCCCAATGCACAATGTCATCTCGGTATAGAGGATGTGTATTTATCAACGTGTTAGACAGACACTTTGTCGTCACAGATCTTATACGGTTACGGCAACTAGACGTCATTGGGAAATAAGATAACTACTCTTCTTCTTCTATGCGTACTAGTGCAGCACAACGTGCACTATAACCAAGGGTGCTGTATAACAGCGATACCTGTGCAAATCTATTTAAACGTCACGGTCCGTATGACGCATATACAACTCTACAGAAAGGCTTTTCATCACGCGAGAAAAGGCATAACTGCGTAAATGATGTGAAATCATTATAATTGGTAAGCTAACACATAATCTAAATAACAGATTAATGCGCTGCTCGATTAATTATATATTCTTCGAAAACCAATCATACTATTGAGGGTTATATGTCGCATAAATTCTCAGCCCGAATCAACTAGTTTGGCGGTGGTTAAAGTTATGAGTGTCATCGGGGCCAATAGAGTCAAAATAAGATAGGGAATGTCAAATCCGGGCGTCTCCATACTAAATCCTAATGATTACAAGAAGAAAGAAATAATAGTATGGATAATAGTGAGGAAATAATGAGACGGAGGAGACGAAGAAGGAGTTCTTTTTACTTTTCACTCCCCCAAAATATCATCTGGGTATTCTATATTACGAGGGCACATCCACAGATAAGTAACACTCAAAAAGCTCGACGTTAGAGCAGTGTTTCAAGAGAAAGATTATGACTTTCAATACAGTTCCGTAAACAGAAATTTAACGATGTTTGCGATAGTCCTGCGATTGAATTTTAATTACTGTTTAGATACCACCGATCGAGCTTATTAGTGAGGGAAATACACCACATCTGTGTCACTCCACAACACACACTCCTCCACCCTAACAGACTCTCCCTTCGTTGATATACCAAAAATATATACTTGATCTTATAAAGTCTTATCTCTTCGTTGTCAACTAGATGTTACAGTTGACACCTGAAGCCATATATATCGCGTTAAGCCTTTAGAAGAACTACCATTGCTTACTCGCGTGGACAGTATCATACCTGACCCGCATAAACAAGCAAGTTTTTCCATCCTTTGAAATTCCGCGTCTATGAAAGACTCCCACATGTGTCATCATAGAGTTATGATGACTACCTTTGCCCACCGTAGAGATCTCCTATCTGGCTGATGTGTCCGGAAGTTAGAGAGAATTTAAGAAGAAGTTTCGCTTATCAGATCATCACTTGTTGAGAAATGCTCTAATATTGCTCATCGAAATAAACTGGCATCTGTGTATAGTGTGTATATGTAATCGAAATTTATAAAATTCTTCATGATGGTCCTGCGTGGATGGGCAAGCCATTGCATGTATCACAAACAATTATTATTAAGAATAGGTATAATGTAACTCGTCATCTCTATCAAGCCAATAGTATATACTCCGATAGAGAACGGTAATTACATATGTGAAATTACTTTGATATGTACAATACCCTTCCATAAATAGGCAAGGAATAATTTTCACGTTATTTTTAGTATAACTAAGTACTTACCGTATATATTACCTTGAGCAAATAAAATAATACTAATAACTGAATATAATATTATATATATATATTATATATATAAGATATATATATTTAACGGTAGCAATTATTTATATTATTTCGTATTATGTTGTTATGAGCTTTACTAAGTGTTATAAACTAAGAGGGGGAAATTATCGTCACTGCAGAACACTGATGATCTGTAAGATAAACTGTATTATTATGATGAACTTATATGACATATTCTCATTTCGTATTTATTATACATATAATCTCAGGTTAAGTTTATGTTTAATATGCCTAACTTACCTCTATAGTTTAAAAAAATGTGAGTTTTCAATACAATGTTCGATGTATAAGGGATATAATATACTATATACGTATTAATTAATGTATAGATCTTCTCGATATGACGATAAGTAATATGGAGTTATGTAATGTTATATATATCTTTGAGTTTTAACTTTTCTTTATATATATTAATATATGGAAGATTTTAGAAAAAATTAATTAAATTATCTTTATCTTACATTAAACTGTTATTTATATACAATAAGAGTTTCTTATCTCTAGTACTCGATATATTCTCCAACTGATATAAACTATAATACACCATGTGAGTTACTTCTCTTCACAACTTCTCTCACAATAATCTGTTAAGCGATATAATTTACGAACCGAACCTTTTATGTTATTTCATACCGAAGCTGTTATTCTTTTATGATTTTATTCCGTATTAAACCATAATGTATGCACGATTTCATTACATTGCGCTTAGTATTCCTACCGGTAGGTTATAGTACATGATATACAACATTTGTTTACATTTCTCGTTATAGAATAAAGAATATTTCCTCCCGGGTGAATTATTTATGATTAACTACTGATTAATGAACGAATGAGTGTAAAGGCTGAGTTTTGTTGAATATCTGTATACATCGAATGTCATAGGTGAAAATCCAATAAATCTAAAGGTACCTGAGAAGAGGTATTATTAGTACTAATTAGATTTTGTTATTTCTCATATTGCGTCTAGATAGTGATTAAATATAGTTATATTATAACCGTTATACTTACTGGAAATCTCTTACTTCAAGCATATACACATTCCATACGTTCAAAGTAATAGTATAGTTTAGTCTAGTTCTTACTAATCTCTCGCTCGACGTCCTTATTATAACTAAACATACTTTAGTTATAATAATTAATAATAAGAAAAGCTGATTATATAGCAATTTCCTAAAATAGTGAGGGTATAGTCGACATACTTTATGTAAAATACTGACAACTAGTTCACTATGTGACTGTATTTATAAATTTTACCACTAAGTATGTGTAATTGGCCTGATATGTAATTAGAGTATGGCTTAGTTCGTCCTCTGCTACTACCCCGACACTCAATTAGTTGAAAATACATATATGTATTTTTACAATCTCAATATTACTGGACATGATACAGAGAGATAAAATGCTAAATCTACTATGGAGCCTGAATATGCTACCAAGTAGCACAGCAAAGTGTTTGTTGCGTGTGCTATATCTCATAGAGAGTCATTTATACTTCCTAATATTTTTCTATAAAGGTATATATGGGACTGTGTGGAGGAAAACTGTTCGCTTATTGTATTGTCAAGCATGTATCTTTCAAAGAACTATGAACAGCTTAATATAATATGTGAGCAATTCGCATCTTGTAGTTATTTCGCATGACTTCAGCTCTCTCTATCAGTTGTCTTACTGCTCGCAAGAATTCTGATATGTAGATATTATAACTGTCAGAATTATAATCAATGCTCAATATTATGCTAACATGAAGAGTAGAATTGTGAGTTAAAAAATTTTTTTAGATAATCCTACATAAATAAGGCTAAAGATGTCTGCCCTAAACAATCTCGTGTAATTATAGTATATTTCATAATCTTAATATAGCCCTAGTAAAATTATTAACCACTAATGAAGATTTCTTGCAGAGCAAAACGTTATATATAATAGAAATTATTTTTTTTTATTTATATATATATATATTATAGTGTATATATATATAAAAGATAGTATAGTATATATATATAAATTTATAATATTATATTCTTATATATATTAATACTGACATATATGTATTACAATGGAGGACCTCATATTACTATCACTATATATAGTTAAAATAAATATATATATATACTTATAACTCTATATATATAATATTATATTAATATACTATATTATAATATTCATAATATATTATATTATATATATATTATATATATATTATGAGCATGATGTACAGCTTTTGATTCTTATATGATAATATATAAAGAGACTATTGATATAAGTATTAATAGTATATATATATGATATAATGTATGTTAATGGAGTGTTCTCGACGTACTCTATACTATTACAATGTGAAGTGATCTACGTAGCATTAATAAATTTAATAATCTGTGTGTGTTGGATTTTGCATTTGATGAGCCTGTGCGCCGAAGGTCTGTTTACCTATCCTCTCCTCCTAACCATACAACACTATATGAGAAAAGAGACAACAATGATTGCCATCTCTCACTCAGTCTGATTGAGACAGACTAAGTCAAGCACACTTTATAATATATAAACAACCATGACATAATTATATATATATATATATTTATATATATATATATAATATATATATCAAATATATACATTATATATTAAATAATAATTATAATATATATATATATATATATATATATATAATATATATAATATTATATTAATATATTAATAGTATATATATATATATATATTTATATATATATAATTATATATATTATAATTTATATTATATTTAATATAATATATATAATATTCAATAAAGAATAATTTCGACTTATAATAATATTATAATAGAAAGAGCGTGAGAGATTAAAGGAGCAGAAGAGAGATCTTTGTATTTGTCTTTTATACTTATATGTTTATATTTAAATTCAATTTACCATTTCATAAAATTAGTTTTTTTTAGAGTCTTGTCGCAACTGGAATGGATAAGGAAATGAATCATGGTAGCATTAGATTTAGTTTTGTAAAAGAGAAAAAGACTCAGTATATATATATAGTATATATATATATATATATATATAGTGTATTATATATAATATAGATATATATAGAGAGATATGTATATAATATAGATATGTATAATACTATAGATAATATATTATTAATAATTATTAGTAATAAATATATTATATATAATTATTAAGTATAATACGAAGTAATTACTATAATAGTATATATTAATATATATTCTTTTTTTATATATACATATAATAGCTAATATATATATTAAAACTATATATTAGTCTTATATGAAATAAAGTAAAGTATAGGATGAGCACAGTGTATAAAAGCACAGTAACAAACACGAGGTCGGTAGAAGAGAGCAGGCGGAAAAGAGGTGAGAGGGAACCCACCTAGAGGGCTGAGTATATTAATGAGTAGTGAATAAATAATTTAATATATTTAA
>JABUQX010001573.1:12500-25000 GCA_015478945.1 Trachelipus rathkii | reverse complement strand
TTTAAACTCTGTGTCTGCATTTTGTCTATCTTTTTCGAGAAGTTGAATAATGTCTTTCACTAAGTTTATTGCACTGACAATGTCCAAATGGACACTCTGTAACTGTTTTGACAAAGTGTAGGTTATTCCAAGATATTTACTTAAAACGAATAATGTTATTATAAAATTAAAATTACTGATTGAATTTAACAACGAAGTAGCTGCTTTCTGTGATAATTCATCAGGTCATTCTTTATTTCTTCCAGTGACGCAAGTATTGGCTCAAGAGTCTCTTTAAAAAGGAAAACCGCTTCATGCCGTTCACACCATCTGGTCTCGCACATCTTTTTGATCCTCTTGTTATTTTGGTTACTAGAAAACTCTTTTATTTTATCTTCCAGAAGTTTTGTGCGCTTCGGACTCGATCGAAAAAAAAAGTGCATATTTCAGAGATGAATCCTAAGACGTTTCGAATTGCCTGAATTTTAAAGGAGTCTGAGAGACATATATTTAAACAATGTGCTACACAATGTGTGTATAGAGCTTTAGGATACTCATTCCGAATAACAGATTGCACTCCTCGGAATTCGCCTCTCATGGAAGAGGCTCCATCATATCCTTGGCCTCTTAAATTTTCGAGATTTAAACCAAGATAGCTGAGTTTCTCCAAAATTACATTTGCCAAAGCTTTTAATGAGATATCGTAAATCGGAACAAATGATAAAAAATCCTCCATCACCAAAAATCGCGTACCTTACACAAAGTGAAAACTGTTCTGTTTGGGAATATCCGTTGTTTCATCAGCTAATGCTGAAAAAACATTTGTTTTTATTAACTTCTTCCACTATTTTCTTTTGTATAAGCTGACTAAATGACTGTATGATTTCATTCTGTATCATCGGACTCGTATACATTGAATTTTTGGAAGATAGAAGTAAGTGGTTCTTCAAAACCTGGTCACCTCCATTTGCTCGAAACCTAAGAAGGCTTCTAAAATTTCCGTCATTTTCAGCTGGAGTTGATAATTCAATACGTCCAGAGTCACTTGAGCCCCTTAATGCAAGACCTTGCTGGCAACATAAACGTATAGTTTCAATTATATTGGTACAAGTTTTTCTCTATTTTCCTTCACATTTTTCTTATTTTGAGTGTCCAGTTGTTTGTCTATGCTTTCGATTTTTTTCTGAATAAGAGCTTTAATATTATCTTATATATATATATATATATATATATATATATATATATATATATATATATATATATATATATATATATATATATATATATATACTATATATATATATATATATTATATATATATATATATATATATATATATATATATATATATATATATACATATATAACCTTTATATATATATATATATATATATATAATATATATATATATATATATATATATATATATAATATATATATATATATATATATCTTTGCTATATATATATTACTATATACTATATATATATATGTGTATGATGTTACAGTGAAAGCAATGAATGAAATACAATTGTATAATGTCGATGAAGATGACGCACGAGACGACGACCTACCTCATAAAAAGGCAGCTCGAATAGACGAATCACAGAATCCTAATGCTAATTTACACGGGAGTAACAGAGGAGGGTTATGCTATAGTATTCCTACTACAACTTTTCAACCCGGAAAATACGGAGGTGTTAGTATTGTATCCGGGACCAAGATGATGCAACATACAGCTGATAAGCGGTTTTCTATCAAAAATTCTTTTCGAACAGCATCCTATGGGTTTAAGGGCACGTTAATCTCCATTTAATATATTATAAATATTTATCTATGTCTAATGTATAATGTTTAATGTTTTTCCATGTACAAATATTCTGAATAATAAAATGTAAATAATAAAGTTATTTTTATTAACCCTTACATAAAATCATTTTCATGTTTCATGTTGAAATTTTCTGAAAGGGGGCGGGAGTCTAAAACGGAATAAGCCTAAAAATATTTCAGGTTTTACTATTGCGTAATGTTTTGTGTGTGTGTGTGTGTGTGTGTGTGTGTGTGTGTGTGTGTGTGTGTGTGTGTGATTAGTAAGTGTGTGTGTGTGTGCATGGTATGTTAGGTTTGTTATGTTATACAAAATATGACTTGAATCAATAGATCAATAGATCAATAGATCAATAGATCAATAGATCAATAGATCACGGATGGGTAGGAGGGTATGGAGGACAGTTTGATTAACTGATTTACTGATTTAGGGTATGTAAAAATAAAATTTTTTTAAGTTATAAACATAAAAAGAATAAATTTTTTAGTAAAAACAAAATGTTTAAAGAAAACAAACAAAAATAAATAAAAGTTTTGTGTTATGTTATACAAAATATGACTTGAATCAATAGATCAATAGATCAATAGATCAATAGATCATGGATGGGTAGGAGTATATGGAGGACAGTTTGATTAACTGATTTACTGATTTACTGCTTTAGAGTATGTAAAAATGCAAATTTTTTTAAGTTATAACCATAAAATGAATAATTTTTTTAGTAAAAACAAAATGTTTAAAGAAAACAAAACAAAATAAATAAAAGTTTTAGTATTATGTTATACAAAATATCAATAGATCAATAGATCAATAGATCAATAGATCAATAGATCAATAGATCATGGATGGGTAGGAGGATAGAGTGGGTGGTTTGATTAACTGATTTACTGATTTACTGCTTTAGAGTATGTAAAAATGCAAATTTTTTAAGTTATAAACATAAAAAGAATAATTTTTAGTAAAAACAAAATGTTTAAAGAAAACAAAACAAAATAAATAAAAGTTTTAGTATTATGTTATACAAAATATGACTTGAATCAATAGATCAATAGATCAATAGATCACGGATGGGTAGGAGGGTATGGATGACAGTTTGATTTACTGATTTACTGCTTTACTGATTTACTGATTTACTGCTTTAAGGTATGTAAAAAATGCAAATTTTTTAAGTTATAAACATAAAAAGCATAAAATGTTTTAGTAAAAACAAAATATTTAAAAAAAAAAAAAAAAAATAAATAAAAGTTTTTGTGTTATGTTAAACAAAATATGACTTGAATCAATAGATCAATAGATCAATAGATCAATAGATCATAGAAGGGTAGGAGGGTGAGGTGGGTGGTTTGATTAACTGATTTACTGATTTACTGCTTTAGGGTATGTAAAAATGCAAATTTTTTAGGCTATAAACATAAAAAGAATAAATTTTTAGTAAAAACAAAAAGTTTTAAAGAAAAGAAAACAAAAAAAAATAAAAATTTGAAAAATAAAGTTCGAAAAATAAATTAAATAAAAAATTTTTAAAAATTAAAATAAAAAAATAAACACAAAGTATAAATGTAAAATAAAACTTATAAAAAAAAAAAGTTAGAAAAATAAATTGAATAAAAAACAAAAAAATTAAACACAAAGTATAAATGTAAAATAAAACTTGTAAAAAAAAAGATAGTTAGAAAAATAAATTTAAATAAAAAAAAAATTAAAATAAAAAAAATTAAACACAAAGTATAAATGTAAAAAAAAACTTATAAAAAAAAAAAGTTAGAAAAATAAATTGAATAAAAATTAAAATAAAAAAATTAAACACAAAGTATAAATGTAAAATAAAACTTGTAAAAAAATAAAGTTAGAAAAATAAATTTAAATAAAAAAAATTTTTAAATAAAAAAATTAAACACAAAGTATAAATGTAAAATAAAACTTATAAAAAATAAAGTTAGAAAAATAAATTGAATAAAAAACAAACAAAAAAAAAACAAAAATTATATTAGTTAACGTTTATAAAAAGAAAATGAGATTTGAAAATATAAATGTCAGTCTTCAACATTTAGAAAACGGGTTACCTTTGCAAGATGCAATGCAATTAACGACATGTACATGTTAGAACAGAAGCAGTTATGTGAACAGTTATGTGCTATTGTATTATTAAACGCATGTTTACTAACTCGGCACCGCACCGGCTCCAGCACCGGTGCCGGTACCAACTCTGTCTCTCAGACTCTTTCCTTCATCCTTACTTCTTCCTCCTTCTTCCTTTCTTCTTCTGTTTTGCATTCCATGCATTTTTTTTTCAGTCGGGACCCCCTCCGTTGGGGGCCCCAGACACCCTTTACGGACTTATAACCGTCATTTTCGAGATCTACAGGTTCAATAACATATATTTCGATATTATTAAACGAATATTTATTAACTCAGCACCGCACCGGCTCCAGCACCGGTGCCGATGCCAACTCCGACTCCTCCGACTCAGACTCCTTCTCCAACTCTTTCCTTCTCTGACTCCTCCTTCCTCCATCCTTCCTCCTTTTCCGCCATCTTCCCGGTTTCTTCTTCCTCTGTTTATTATGCAATTTCTTCTTTTTCCAGGAGGGGGTCCCCACTCGGGGGGGTCTCGGAACCAGGCTCGAATCCGACTCCGGAATCAGTAACTGCTCAACTCGAATCACTCTACCCAGCCTCAAATTTCAGCCTTCTACAATCAGTTTAATTTTTAGGGGCTGCAACAAGGAGACGCGAGTACGTAATCTGAGCGGCGCGGAGTCATATACAGTTATAATATATATTTATATTTATTTATATATTTTTTATATTATTTATTTATTTATTAATTAATTAATTTATTTATTTTTATTTTTTATTTTTATTTTTTTATTTTTTTTTTTTTTTTTTTTTTTTTATTGTTTCGAAAAAAACCTTCGGTTTTTTTTTCGTCGGTCGAAGGGCGGTAATTACCCTTCCGCGCGGTCGATCGTTTACTTCCGGTTTTACTTCCCGGCCTGACCAATATAGCCGCTCTACTACAGCGATTAATCGACTGAATATTAATAATTTTCTTTCGATTATATTTTTCAGGCAACCAGAGCGTAGAAAGACGATTTAAACATCGATATAGGGGGTAAAAAACATCGATAAATCGTTTGGAACCATCAAAATGATCCATCAGTCATTTAAACCTTCTAGGGGCCAAGCCCCAGCACAGGGGGCTCCGCCCTTTTGGGAGGTAAAATCACGCAGTTCCAGGCTCAAAACCTCGGAAGTCCGGTCTTCCAGACCTTAAATTCGGTCTCACCGACCTTAAAAACCCTAGGTTTGATTACCTAAAGGAATACCATAGGGTAAACCACAAAGATGGTAGGAGTCGGGGTCTCTCTGCCTTCTGGTGAGTTATTTACCCACTGCTATATATATATATATATATATATATATATATATATATATATATATATATATATATATATATATATATATATATATATATATATATATAATGCTATATATATATATATATATATGCTGCTGCTGCTGCTGCTGCTCTTCTCGTATATATATATTACTTCAATAAAGGGCAGGGTCCAATATTTGTTTCGGGCTGAGCCCAATTTTCACCCCCAAAGATGGACATAAAATTCTTAATTTTTGCGCCAATTTTGATGGGAAAAGAAGCAAACTGTAGCTTTTTCTGAACTCTTTAACGTCATTTTTCAGTGTTTTTCTGTGTCTGTAGTCATTCTTTCGGAATTTTCCTTTCTATTCAAAACCTATGTTTTGACATTTTGACTTCAAACTTGAAATATGCATAGATGGGTCCATTACCTACAAAATGCACGAAATAGTTTTTGGATTTTTTAAAATTTGTGCTTTGCAATGTCAAAATTCAAAATCCACTTGGTTTGGTTTTTAAAATGAAAAATTGCTTTAACTTTTTTTCTTCTCATTCGATCTGGATGAAATTTCAGAGCATATGTAGTCGAATAGTTTGGGAAAATTTTTAATTTTTCTTTTGAGTAAAAATTATCTAAGTAAAAAAGATGCATCCCACCCGACTATATAAGCTCCGAAAATTTGATGTTGATGGGATAAGTAAAAAAAATAAATATCACTTTTCCAAAAAAAAAAATTTTTTTGGAAGGTGATATTGAGATATCTTTTTCTGCTTCGACCGTCTGCATCAAATTTTCAGAAGACTTCGCCGAACTAGGCCTCTCTTTTGCTTAGATATTGTTTAACATACTCAAAAATATTCAAAATTTCAAAATGTTATTGAAAATTTGTTCAGAACAATCCACAAAACTACTGCATACTAACACAAAGAAAATATCTAAATAAAAATTGTGCATCTCCAAAGACTGCATATGCTCTGACAATTTCATCTGAATCGCATGAGAGCAGAAGAAAGATTCATCGCAATTTTTCATTTTAAAACAAAGTTAAAAAAAAACTTGCACACGACGTACTATCAAAGTAAAAAAATCAAAAAAATATTTCGTGCATTTTGTAGGTAATGAACCCATCAGCGTATATTTCAAGTATGAAGTCATTTCAAAATAAATTGTAAAAGTTGAAAGGAGCAATGTCAAAAACATAGGTTTTGAAAAATGAAATTCTGAAAGAACGACTACAGACAAAAAAGAACTCGAGAAGTTCAAATGTCAGAAAAGCTACAGTTCATTTTTCCTATCAAAAGTATGAATGAAAAATTTTATATCCAACCCACAGAGGCGGGTGAGTGGGCTCAGTCAACTAAATACAACATTGACAATGTAACATTAGCCAAGGTAGAAGAGTAAATTAAAAAGATATCATTTTCTTCATATAAAAATTTCTTAATTTTATCTCAACAACAAAATGATTGATAAAATAATATTGTGCAGCTACGATGAACACTCATTAAAATAGTTTTTTGAAGTTCACGTTTATATATATATATATATATATATATATATATATATATATATATATATATATATATATATATATATATATATATATATATATATATATATAACATTTATCTTCTTCTAATAATATATATATATATATATATATATATATATATACTATATATATAGCATAACATATGCATATATATATCTACTGCTATATATATCTTACTCTTATATACACATATAACCACTATTTTTATATATATATATTCACTATATATATATATATATTAGCATCTGCCCCAGGTCACTGTAAAATTTTCCTCACTTAGGTCTGATTTATAATACAGAGCAGAAAAAGCCGTTCAACACTAATTTGCTTTGGAGGTAGAGCAGTCGACGCTTTCGACTAAGCTCTTCAATATCTAAAAGCTTTTCATACTCATTTTCTGAGCTTTCTGAAAAATGACTTGAGAAGGTAGTAATGGGGGATAGTTGTAGTTTCATCACTTACAATATGTTCAGATGTTTCCTTTTCTTCTTGAACTTCCTGCAACCCTTTAATACAAATGACCAAATTGCAAAGTGTAGATTAAGCTTTTTGTTGTTGATCTTCAGTTAGGCTTACCCTGTAGATAGGATCAATATAAACAGCAGCTAGTAGAATATCATTGTCAATGAGAGAAATTTCTCTTCGTACCATGGAGTTTTTATTTCTTCAGCATCTTAAATATAGATGGTATAAGGTTGAAGGTTGAATTTATTAGAATATAATTCAAATTGAAACATAAAGGGCAGGTTAAAAAACTTCGAAGTTTGCAATTGCATTTTGAGATATGGAAGTCGCAAGTCAGTGAACTTGCATGAAGTGATTGAAGTCACCCACAGAAACACAATTCACAACTTGGTCAGTTCAAAATTTTTTGACTCCAACTCTACTATCTTGAAAGTTACCGACTCCGACCTCTTGAAAATTACCGACTCCGACTCCACCCTTTTCAAAATTACCGACTCCGACTCCACCCTCTTCAAAATTACCGACTCCCCGACTCCGACTCCACAACCCTGCTTGTTGATGGAGCGACCTCTTCTTCCATTCCTGTTAATTGTGGTGTTCAGCAAGGTTCAGTTTTATCTCCAACTTTATTCTTACTTTTCCTTAACGATCTTTTCAGCTCCACATCTAAATCTGTTCATTCTATGCCGATAACTAAAATTTCCATACTTCCACTCATTTCAAATCTGCTCTCTCTTTTGCTTCTAGAGATGCTTCTCGACTTCGGCTTTCCGATTCTATTGTTGTCGATTTCGATGGGATTTCCCTGTGGTGTCGTCTTAATCTTGTGAAGTTCACCTCTTTAAAAACTCTTCTTCACATCTACCTCTCAAAAATACTTCCCAACTTTCCTATCTTCTTCGACTGCTCTCCCGTCTCACCTGTAGACAATATAAACATTTTTGCTCTGAACATAAATAAACTGTATTGGAAACTTATATCTTAATGGTTGCTAAGGTGACCTCAAAAAAGCTGTGTTCTGTTCAGATTGCGGGAATTTTTTCTTCCGAACAGTTACTCTAATTATATAAGTGTCTTATCCGCCCTTGTATGGAGTACTGTTTCCCCATTTAGGGGAGCTCCGGTTCCACCCCTGGTTTAGATAGGGTTGAGTCTAAGACAAAGACCAATAAACTGTCTCCTACTTTCTAACTCCTATTTCTGCGAAAAGACGCTGGTGCACTAACTAACTAACGGCAGGTGCTCAAAGGAGTTGACCTCTCGCATTCCGCCACCATTGCTCCGCCCTCGTAGCACAAAGGGTGTCCTGCTATCTCATGAATTCTGTGAATATTTGGAACCCTAGGCTTGTCCGTTGTGGTGCCTCTTCCTTTCCAGTCAACTCTCTTCTGCGGAACTTTCTGCCTTCATCTGTTTTTCCTGCTGTATTTAATCACCCTCTCTCTTTAAGGCTTCAAAGATGTGCGTTAGGCTTGGAATTGGTTAGGTTTTCTCTTTATTTATTTATTTTATTATTTTGCCCTCTCCTTGAAAAGAGCTCTACCCGTATGTGTGGTTGTTACATGTAAAAAAAATGTATAAATTTAAATACAAATTTGCTTAAAATTAGGTAAACTCTCGGGGAACTTTAATAAACTTTACTTTCCCTTTCTCTTTACTTTTTCTAAATAGCATTAACTACATCTACTGTTACAAACTTTACATAAACACACACACACACACACACACACACACACACACATATATATATATATATATATATATATATATATATATATATATATATATATATATATATATATATATATATATATATATATATATATAAATTTTCTTACTCTTTATATATAGATATATATATATATATATATATGCTATATATATTATATAGTGGAGGTGTTTTAGTTATATTTTCTTCTTGTTCCTCTACTTCAAGGGTAGTTGTTGGTTGTTTTGGTAGTTCTTCGTAATGCTTCGTTTTACGTTGAAGAACCTAAAGAAACAGCTACTTGCTAGGTTGTTTCGCTGAGGAAGCAGCCTCTTTCACCTTAGGAAGCTATGTTTTACGCTGGCTACTCGAGACTAAAGCACCAATAATAATAAAATTGTTAGAACCCCTTTTTTCAGTTATCTTTATATTGAGAAGAGTTAAAACAACTTAGATTATTTGATTTTTCTTAATTTTCAAAAGTTATATTTACAAATATTGGTTGCAAGTGGGAAGAGTCGAAAAAGTTTTACAATGGAAATATAAGTACTAAGAACCTTTTGCAATCACCTTGCGGAACTAAATCCATGGAACTAAATTTCATGTCAAAGAAGCGCGAAAAAAGCGATAGAGGCTCCAAATCACTTTACAAGACGTATAATAAACAAAAACTAAAAATCGAAGATAACTTGATAAAAAAATTTTATATAAAAAAAACATTATATTGTTAGCAAATATTTATGTTTTGAAACAAAACTTTGTATTGCAACCTATAATTGTTACTGTTATTAATACACATTTTGTTTAACTCCGCCATTTCGATCACTATATAATATTTTTAAACTTAATTATTCTGGATTATATAACACTTTTAACTCAATTATTTTGGATACTACGCATATATATATATATATATATATATATATATATATATATATATATATATATATATATATATATATATATATATATATATATATATATATATATATATATATATATATATATATATATATATATAGAGGGAGGGAAGTAGGGCTCTCGAAGCGATAAGATTACCTCTCATTGGGCATTTGGGGTATAGGGTACATTCCATGACATTCCAGCTCCCAATGGTTCGACTCCTCTTTCCACATTCTTCTTATACGAAAGGAAACTCTCCGTATAGCATCCAGATCATAAAACACTTCTACTATTAAAGACAACACCCTTTTTCATATATCTGTGTGAGGAGGAGGGTAGAGATTCCTACAGTGTACTTTTGCGTGTCGTAAGGGTGACTAAAGGACAGTGGTCTGAATGATTTATGCGTGTTTCAGACCTGGTCGTGACCGCCTTAAGCTACCTTGTATCTTTCGGCGAAATTGTATGAATCGTCTGGGTACATGGAATGTTAGAGGAATAAATGGCGAGGAGAGAGGTGATGGATTTATTTAGGAAGGGTAAATTTGATTTGCTTGCAGTGACTGAAACAAAGATGAAAGGAAGCGGTGAAAAAGAGTGACGTGGGGTGAAGTGTGTGTTTACTAGAATGGAGAGGAATGAGAGGGGGTAGAGAAGGAGTTGTGATCCTGATGAGTTACCTGTGGCACAGAGCTATGGTGGATTTTGTTTGTGCGAGGACTAGAATTCTAATAGTTAAATTTAACTTTGAGAAGGTCAAGGTATGTGTTGTTGTAACAAATGGTCCATCTGAGGGTGATGTTGAGGAGAGCGCGACTTTCTGGGATAATCTGAATGATGTTTTTAATGGGGTGAGTAGGGGCTTCAGGTTGATGGTGTTGGGCGACTTGAATGGTTGGATAGGTGATTGAAGAGGGATGGTATAAAAGGTGCCTATATGGTTGCGGGAGAAAATAAAAATGGTAGGAAGGTGATTGATTTCTGTGAGGAGAGAAGTATGCGTGTAAGTAATATTCTTCCAGCACTATAATATTCATTAGTATACTAGTGTTGGGGTAGGTAGAGATGGTATCGAAGTGAAAAGTATATTTGATTTTGTGTTGGTGAAGGAGATGCTGAGTATGTGATGTTAAATCAGTGAGTAGTTTGAGAATGGGAATATCAGATCATTTTGTTGTTTTATGCAATGGAGAGCAAAGAGATAAGCAAGGAATTGGGAAGAATTAAAAGTGAGAAGTTAAGTGAACAGGATCATAAGCAAAAGTATGTGAGTACTTAATAAATCAGTAGAATGTGAACAAGATGAAACTAAACAAATCTAGTCGCAAATGAAGGAAGTCTTTGTTAGTATTAGTAGTACAAGAGAAATATGCGGATGTGTTAAAGTAGGAAGTAAGAATGTTAATAGTGAGTGATGGGATGAATATGCTAAAAGTAAAAAAAAATGGCGTGGTTAAATATGCTAAAATTCAATGATGAGGTTTCAAAAGAAAAGTATATGTAAATATATAAGAAGAAAAAAGGAAGACAAAGTTGCAAAAGTAGGAGGAAAAGAGAGGTAAATGAACAGTTTGGAAGAAAGATGAATGGGGACTTACAAGAGAATAGGAAGCTTTCTGTTAGGAAGCGCGGAAGGTTAGAAAGATAAGGAGAATCTTCATGGAATAATGAATAGGGATGGTACTTTCGTGACTGATGAAATGGATGAGAGGAGTGTGTGGAGGGAGCACTTCGAAAATCTGCATAACTTTGACAGTAATTAAAAGGTGATAGTGAATGTGTGTGTGTAGATGTGTGTGTGTTTTGCTTGTGGGTTTGATGGTGTAAGAAGAAATAGGTATTTTATGGATAAGGTAATTAGTATGCAGGACGTAATAGGTAAAGTGAGAAAGTTGAAGAATGTTAGATCCGCAGGTATAAATGTAATTGCTGGGGAAATGACCAATAATGGAGGCGAGATTGTGATTGACCGGATATGGAAGTTGTGTAACAAAGCGTTTATGAAGGATATTGTTTCCAAAGGATTGGAGATCAGTAATAGTACCCTTATATAAAGGTAAGAGAGATAAGGGGAACTGTAGAACTATAAGGGAATTAGTTTATTGAGAGTTGTATTAAAAATATATGCTGGTATTTTGGTTGAAAGGGTGCGTCAAATGAGTGATGGACTGATTGGCAAAGAACAAGATGCATTTTGAAGTGGTAGAGAATGTGTAATCAAATCTTGACATTGAAATAAATAAATAATGACTAAATTGTATTTAGAATAAATTGAATTTACGTTTAATGGACTTGCAACAGGTGTAAGACAGAAAGAAAGAAGCTCTGTGGCAGGTGTTAGTGATATATGGTATTGGTGGTAGGTTTCGGAATGGAATCACAAGTATGTATATGTCGAAGTATGTATGTATGTATATAATGAAGCTTGTGTAGGGATAAATGAAGTTAAAAGTAAATGGTTTGTTGTTAATAGTGGAGTGAGGTAGGGAAAGTGTTAGATTGATGGAGAATGGAGGAGAGTGGAGGGTGAACTGCTTATTGTACGCTGATGGTTTGCTTTTGTGAAGTGAATCTGAAGAAAGTTTGAGAGAATTGGTAGTTGGGTTTGATAGAGTGTGTAAAAAATAGGAGTTTGAAAGCAAATTTAGATAAGAGTAAGGTTATGGTAGCGAGCGAGGTCCGCTG
>JABUQX010001573.1:0-7500 GCA_015478945.1 Trachelipus rathkii | reverse complement strand
CCGATACACGCTGTCTTTAGCCTGAATGACCCAAGAGCGAGTACGATCAAATTATGGATTTTGGGTTGAGAAAAATTTAGTCGAAGAAGGAATGAACCTGCTCATTCCATCAACGATTACAGCTCCCACCTTATCGGCAAAATCAAAGCTTCTTCAAAGTCAAAGCAGTCACTCCAGTTTTAGTTAGCGTAGAAGCGACGCAAAACCCCCAAAAGGTCCGATTAAAGTGCCAGAAGATTTGATTAGGGCAGGATGGAGCTGTTGGAGAGAAAGTATTAAAATTAAGATATATAAGATTGTAGTCATATTACAGGTAAGAGAGAGGGTAGCGCATTTATGAGAGAATGACTAGTTGTTAAACATAGGTCAAGCGTGTTCAAGAATTGGTTGGGAGGATTCGGAATGTGTGTAGGTTTCCTATTAGTTGCTCCAGATGGTTGAGAATTCTGAATTCGGCCTCCTCTCCTGGATCAGTTTGAAAGGATACCATTATTCAATGTTGTGTTCTTGAAATCCCCCTAAATAGAGGACCTCAGTATTTGGATGAGAAGATGCAACAGTCTCGTGAGAAGTAGCAAGATACTTAAAAAAAAAGCGTGAAAATCTGTTCTGTTAAGAGAACAGTAGCAAAACCACAAAATTATTTTAGTATAAGGAAGAAAGATTTTAAGCCATAGAAAATCGAAGTTAAGAGATTCGAGGTTTTGGAGACGTGTTACAGGAGTATTGATATTTACATAGGCACATACTCCACCCTTCAGACGAAAATAATGAAAAGAGTTGTAGGTGGATATGTTACACGAGTTAGAGGACGAATTCTTAGTTAGCTGGGCCTCAGACAAGATCAAAAGCAAAAGTAAAAAGTTAGGATTATAGTTAAAGAGGCCGTATTCCGCTGATTCAGAGTTAGAGTGTAAGCCACGGGTGTTGGTAAAGTCAATAGAAAGTACACGCCTAAGCAAATCTGCCATTTCACAAACACAATCACAACAAAAAAAAGCACAAACAAAGGCAAAACAAACAAAATGGGAAATCAGGAAAAAAAATCATTCTCATATGCTAAAACCTAAATTTAGTTTAAATGCTAAAATTAAATATAAATCATAAATTTTAACAATGTAGAAACACCTGTAACTCACACATACATAATACTTACCGACTCTAGTTGATAAAACCCAAAACATAAAATATGAAAGAGCAAGATGAACAAATTTAATACATTTTCAAGAATTTTAAAGAAGTAAAAAAGTTAAAACTTGTACTAATCTTTTTAAAACACCGTAGATCTTGACTATATAGCATAAGATTAATTCTTAATTAAAACAAAACACACACACACACACACACACACACACACACCTACACACACACACACACACTTTCATTAAACACAACGGTACACAATAACGATAAAAATAAAATTCTTTCAACAGAGAGCACAGTTAACAATCTCATAGTAGTATATATATATATATATTATTTCTAACATAGAGTACAGTTATACAAACACATATATATATATATATATATATATATATTATATTAATATATATATATAATATATATATAAATATATAATATATATATACCTCCACACGTGGAAGCAAGTTATTTCCGAAAAGAACCATCCAGTTCCGCAGCCAGAGAAAGCCAAAGTGGGCAAGTCCCTCTCCACTTCTATTCTAAACAGAGTTGACATCCCGGCGGTCACCTTCTCAGTTACTCCAAAGGGCCGAAGCATTAAAAACCAAAGTCCCCCGCCCCCGGCCCTGTGAAATGCGTTTGCCTTATATGTGCCAAATAATTACTAACAAGTAACCTTCCATCAGATGTTCAACATGCCATAAATGGAACAATCAACAAAAACAAATATTCTCACTTTAAAACCTTGTAATATCAGAATCACACATGGTCATGTTTTATTTCCAAATCGCCCCCCCCCTATCTATCACAACAACCACCAAAGTATACACAAACCACAATTAAACACAACTAAAATTCTTACAAATAAACAAAAATATACCAAAAAAATACTGAAATACAAACATTTCTCTCTAAACCCTACATTAACATAGCCTTAATCCAAGAGACACACCCCTCGCAAACACCCAAGGCTCTTTTCTATGGATATGACTGTCTATTAAAACCAACAACCTTCCAAACATACACTGCTCACATTTATAAAAAAAAAACAACTATAACCTACCATAGCACAACAAACTAACTCAATAACAAACCTCATAAATGACCCCATCATAAATATCCAATATTTAAAATACTAATAAACAACTCCATGCACAACATAATTAACATTTATATTCCTCATTCGACTTCATCATATTGCTCCAACAATTCCAAACAAAAGTTAGCATTTCTAATCATAAGCCTAATTATAGAGGTGGCTTCAACGCCCACATCACAATCTATTACCAGGACTACCCATCCGACCCAGGAGGAATTCACATCTTAGGAGAACTGAAAACCCTAAACATCTTGAACCGTAAAATGTCTATTCTTTCAATCTAACCAAACTCCATATTACAAACAAAACCTTCTCATCTCCATCCCTACATCTAAACTTGACTTAGAAAACTGAAATAGACCTAACATCTTAC
The DNA here is from genome assembly GCA_015478945.1 of Trachelipus rathkii. Classification (NCBI taxonomy): domain Eukaryota; kingdom Metazoa; phylum Arthropoda; class Malacostraca; order Isopoda; family Trachelipodidae; genus Trachelipus; species Trachelipus rathkii. The sequence goes on along the minus strand of JABUQX010001573.1, from coordinate 4,885 downwards.
CACATAAATATACTAAAAACTTACACCACAACCAAATAAATTTACTAAAAGATAAAAACTACATTCACAAACTACAAAAAAAACTTATTGGGCAAACTTTATACATTACATTGAAAATCACTTGATACAACAAGAAATCAGTAACCCTATCGCCATATAGTCAGTCACCCACACCCTCACCCAAAGCATCCAACCTTCACATACCGAGAGGATACATGAAACAATACAACCCCTCATTAACCCCAGAAATCTGTGAACTAATTAAACAAAAGAACAATCTAAGGCAACACAGAGCTCACACACCTGACCTCATCACATGAATAAACTCCCTAAACACACAAATCAAACAAATTCAGAAAATACTTGCAGAAAACCTAACCACTCCAATTATAAAAAAAAAATTAATGGAAAAACTCAAACTCACCAAAATTCATCCATTCATTCTCTCTCCAAACTTTCAACACCGATTTAAAAAGCATCACTCAACCACTACCGTACTAACCACTATTATCCAAAACGTCATCAACAGCCTTAATAAACATCATCTCACAGAATTATACTTATGGCTATAGACGTAAACAAATACTTTGATAGTCCCCAGACACTATCATAAAGAAAATCCTTGACACATCAGACGCTCAACATTTACAAAATATTGATCTCAAATTTCCTATCAAGTCGAACAAGTCGAAAAGTTCGAGTAATCTAACACAAATTATCTTTCAAAAAAAAAATTTTTTAAAGGTGCCCTCCATGGAGTCCTTTTATCTCCTCTCCCTCTTTAACTTACTTAAAGCCGACCTGCTTATCCTTCAAATACTAAAGAAAACTCATACATACTGTCAAAGAACAGTAAACCCATCATGAGATAAAAGCTCTATTCACAATCAGAATAAGAAACTTTAAATACCTTAATTACTAATGATAGACACGAATCCTCCTCACCTCTAATTGTTGAATTGTTCTAGTACCTCTAAGTAAATGAAGATCCGGCCTTACCTTCTACGCACTGTTCTTCTCACTCACACTAATCACAACCAACTTTCCAACAAAAACTAAATATTTACGCCTTTCGCACAAAACAACTTCAGTTATGAATCAACTACCCTCAACAGAGCATACCAAACAGTTCATAAGACCTGCACTAACTACACCCAACCTTGTACCCAGGTGAACCTGGCCTCCATCAAATAGAGTAATGCAAAGGCTCAAAATTCAGCTCTCCGAATTGCTAACAAGCTGCACAAAAACTACACCATTAAAACATCTGTACGACGAAACAATCATATACGTAATCATCTTCGCATGCTATGGGAACAATTTTACTCCATCACTCTTAAATCAATCTCATCCCTGCTACAACAGCCTACAAAGCTGTTCAACACCTACAATATTTACCCACCTTCACCCCAGCTCTATATTATACAACATCTCTAGAACGAAACCCCAACATGCAGGCAACGATTTCAAACAAACATACACACTCACAACCGTTACAAAGAAAACTAATTGTCGACAACAAAATCACCTTTTCAACCCTCTCCCCCTGATACAGAAACTCAAACACAACTCACACGCAACCCCTAAATATAACTTACAAAGCGTATTAACACCGGTGTAAAATGCATAACACATCCCAATATGCTTAAAATATCAACCTGAAACAAACAGCTGATTATCTTTTACGGTAATGCCCTACGCTTACAGTACACAGCCAGCGAACGTAGCCACTCTCTTGTAGGCAGTATTACCCCTCAATTAAGAGTAGACCAGGTGGACAAAATTATATATATAAGAATATATAGTTATATATATAGAGAGTATATATAGAAAAAAAATATATATATATATATATATATATATATATATATATATATATATATATATATATATATATATATATAACTGGACATAATTATCAAAAAAGTTTTTTTTTTTTACAAAACTGGCTTTTTATTTTTATTTATTTATTTATTTTTTTTATCCTTAACATTTGTCATTTTATTTTATTTGAGACGACTTTAAAAGTGTTTCTGCATTCAATCTCTATAAAAGAAATAGTACTTGCTGTCCACCAAACCTTTCATTCAGTAGGTCCTCAATCCTTTACATAACCAGGTAAATAAAACTTACAAAAAACGATAAAACTATCAAGGGTAATGTTCTGTTGTATGATTATGCTATTGCAATAAACTAGAGTAAGTTGTATAATATATATATATATATATATATATATATATATATATATATTTATATATATATAGGTATATATATATATATATATATATATATATATAGGGAGAAATAGCCTCCCAATTGATGAAAGACCCCTCATTGGGCATCTGGAGTGTTAAGTTTTCCTGGAACATTCCTCTTTATTCCAGTTACTAATGATTTGTCCGTTTGAACGTCTCTTCTCCAGAGGGTATGTCTTGCTTAATCTGGACCATGCACTGCGGAGCTTTTACTGACAATTTCAATGAGCACTCCCACCCTTCTCCCTTTCTTCAGAAATACCCCAACAGACTTACACTTACAACACTTAACATACACTCACGCACGCAAACGCACTTTCTCTTTCATCAGATTAGATAATGGGGAAAGGTCACACTACCTCAGATATGCTAGGGCGGCATCCAAAGAACATAGTAGCTCGTCCAACTGTTCCATCACATGGATTTGAGTTGGCGGTCACTGGTGATGTGGTAGATGCCTCTAATTTTCGTCGGCTTATTGCTCTTGTACAAAGTTTTCGTTCTTTTATTAATTTCTGCAAAATTCGCGGTCTTCATTCTAATTTCGACTTTGCTAGACCCCACCTATCTTTTTCTTGTTCTCACTTCAACTCGATAACATTGAGCAGATGGCCCAGCTCCCTAAGCATTTCCATGATGGTCTTAATTAAGAGATTGGACACAGCATTTTAGAGCTTTTCTAAACTTCTAATCCTCCTTCTCATACTGTAAATTCTTCTCGCATCTGGGTTCCTTCGATCAGGAAACTTCCCAGCCTACGCGCTAAGAGGAAACGTTTTCAGTGCTGCAATCTGACCACATTGTCTATCCCAGTATTATAAAAGATGTCCCTCCGAGTATTCGGAGAATACAGAAATCATTACTGAGGTGATTCTTTCGTGTCATGGAGGAGTACATATTATATTTGTCCCCATGAACTATAACTCAAAAACTTGGATTAACTATGCTTGTTCTGGTACTATTCGTCATAGCCTTCGGTTCCTTCGGGAAATGTAGTAATCTTCAAGTTACAGAAACTCCTGCCACTTCCTATTCGTCTCGTAATCACGCAAAATCTATTTTTCAAGATGACAAAAATTCTTTTCTATATAGAAAATGTAATAATCTATTTGGTTCCTCTTCACCAATCTCTTTATTTTGACACTGCAAAAAATGTCACCTCTTACATTACCTCTTCTTCTTCACCACTTGTTATTTGATCTCTATCTCTCATCTCTCTCTCTCTCTCTCTCTCTCTCTCTCTCTCTCTCTCTCTCTCTCTCTCTCTCTCTCTCCTTTTTTTTAATACTAAGAAAGCGTATCATCCTGAAGGTATTCTTCCTATTGTTCTAAAAAAATTTGTGCTATTGTAATGTCACCCTACACTGACCTACTGTTTCCTTTCAGGCTATGAACATGAACCCTTCCTTTCTGTTAGAAGAGGGTCTCACTCAACATATCAACCCTCCAACTATCTTTATCTTTTAACCTCTGTTCTCTCTAAAGTTTTTGAATCTATCATTAAAAGGAAGATTTGGAAACATTAAATCCACTAATGTTATTTCTGATTGTTGATCCTCCGCTCAGTGGCATTTCGCTAGCTTCTGGTAGTAAGGAAACTATACTTTCAAGCGTCCAGCAGAGTCTCAACCAAAGCTTTGATTTTCAAACTTCTTTCTGTCAGTATCTGTCTTAATTTCTATTGCTCTTCTGATTTTCTTTTCAGTCCTATTTATAGCAGTTGCAATAAGCAACTATCTCTCATCCTTTAAGACAATCGATAGTAGTTTTCTTCAGGATTTTTTTCTGTCCCCATCTTTTCTACTTTTCATTAACTATCTATTAACGACTCTATTATTTCGCAAACTACCAATTATTATGCCGAAGACTCCATCCTTTATTCTCCTTTCAATCTTAACTGTAAATATCTAATGATAGTTGGATGGCTTTGGAGTAACTGCCCCTCTGCTCCTTTTCATATTACTATATAGATATGTTTTTAATGACTTAAAGTATCATATCCTTCCACACAAATACGACAACTTCGAAAGAACACAATTAAAACTTTTCATCTGTCCTCAATATTCTTTTTCGAAAATTAGTCAAATGAAAGAAAATATTAAATAATAAATATAAAAGATTTCACTTTATGGAAGGACCACATTATTTTTGCTCACCAGACAAGTTTCTAAGAAAGTTAGTGCTTTGAGGTGCCTTCAGAACTTTTGTTTGCAATGCAAAGGGTCGTCGTTAGTCATTCTATGGAGTATGCGCCGCATATCTTAGTAAGCATTCCCACACGTGAGCTCTATTTGAAAGGGTGGAAACTAGAGATTTTCGACGTAACTCCACACTCTCAACTCTCTATCCAGTCTATTTTTGTCAAACTTTTCCTTCATCTGTCCTGATTATTTCTCTGTTGTAATTCAGGCACGGTCCTTCTGAACTCTCTAGACGCATACTTTCCAAACACTTTTTTATCTTTTTTACTGTCTAACTCCTTACTTAACTGCAATGCTCATTCTTACATGTAATCTACTATTAAAACCTGAAACACTTTCTTTGACACAATTATTCAAAAGCTAGCACAGATCTGCCATTAACCATCTTAAGGAATTGAATTTTTCACAACTGAATTTATGTAGATATTT
>JABUQX010001572.1:0-19862 GCA_015478945.1 Trachelipus rathkii | reverse complement strand
TTCGACCAAACCCTTTGGTCTTCCATGGGTCAATTTGTGGCCCACGCTAATTTTTGGCCTTGTAGCTTTTTTGCCCCCCTTAATTTTTGCACCCCTTCGAAGAAGGGGCGTGCTAGACGGATGCGAAGCATCCGTCGTACGTATTGCCCCCTATTTTAGGCCCCCCTTTGGTCTTCCATGGGTCAATTTTGGCCCACGCTAATTTTTGGCCTTGATATTTCGGCTTTGGCCTTGATATTTCTGACCTCGATACCCTGACCTTGATACCGTATCCTAACTTGAGCCCACACACACACACACACACACACACACACACACACACACACACACACACACACATTCAATATCGACACTTACACTCACCCATAGATACTTACACTTACATTTACACTTATACACACGTACAAACACACTACCAAACCTTTGGTCTTCCATGGGTCAATTTTGGCCAACCCTAATTTTTGGCCATCCCTAATTTTCGGCAGACCTAATTTTTCGACCAACCCTTTGGTCTTCCAGGGTGCAATTTTGAGAACCCAAATTTTTCGGTCAACCCTTTTGTATTCTACGGTACAATTTTGATGCCTCAGCTTTGATGCCTCAACTTTGATGACCCAACTTTGATGCCTCAACTTTAGTGCCCCAGCTTTGATGCCTCACCTTTGTTGATGGTTCAACTTTGATGGCTCAACTTTTATGGCTCAACTTTGATGGTGTCATCTTTGATGGTACCTATATTGATGGTTCAGCTTTGATGACTCAGATTTATTGATGGTTCAACTTTGATGGTTCCCAATCACCGTAAGGAGTATCTAGTGATGTTCTATTAGTGTTCTATGAGTATTAGATGAGTGCCAGGTGAGTGCCAAGTGAGTGCCAATGAGTGCCAATGAGTACCAAGTCAGTGCCACATAGTGCCAACTGAGTGCCACATAGTGCCAACTGAGTGCCACTTTTTTCAAGCCTTTTCTAGCCTCCCCTGAGCCTAGAATAGCCCTAATATGGGTGTCTACCCCTAGGTTATAACGTATGAGGAATCGATTGGTGTATATTACAAGTTGCTAGGATGCTTCCTACTATGAGTTAGTCTTTTTCTAACACTTATAGCACGATAGAATATATATCTAAAGAGTTACACATTTGAGACAGTGAACGCAAACGTTTCAGAGTCCGCGTCCGCAGGTGAACCCCGCCGCGAAACCGCCGCGTCCGCCGCCGCGTGCGCCCGCAGGCGCAATATTTCCGCGTAACCGCCGCCGCGTGCGTCCGCAGACGCAATATTACCGCGCAAACAAAAAAATATGATATCAATGTAAACTATTCAAAGAATTTCTTTTCAAATATACTATGAGTCATTCATTTTTACTACAATTGTACGAAATTTTATTAAAAACATATACTTTACATACCTTAAAACAGTAAATCAGTAAATCAATAAAGGTGTTACCTAACACCAAAGGGATTAGTATGCTTTTGTTTTACTGCTTTACTGCTTTAACTCATGTTTTACTGCTTTAACTCATATGTTTTACTGCTTTAACTCATATATTTATTAACATTACATACCTTAAAGCAGTAAATCAGTAAATCAATAAAGGTGTTACCTAACACCAAAGGGATTAGTATGCTTTTGTTTTACTGCTTTACTGCTTTAACTCATGTTTTACTGCTTTAACTCATATGTTTTACTGCTTTAACTCATATATTTATTAACATTACATACCTTAAAGCAGTAAATCAGTAAATCAATAGAGGTGTTACCTAACACCAAAGGGATTAGTATGCTTTTGTTTTACTGCTTTACTGCTTTAACTCACATGTTTTACTGCTTTAACTCGTATGTTTTACTGCTTTAACTCATGTGTTTTACTGCTTTAACCCTTTCGACGCGACTTTTGCAGGATTAGTTTAGAAACTTGAACAAATGGTTTTCCTGCATCTTTTGATGAGTACATAAACATATGTTTTGGCCAAATTCGTGATTTCATCCCATCATTAAAATTTTTGATGGGACATATGTGTCCCACTAGCACTATAAAGTGGGACTTAAGTGTCCCACTAGCACTATTATGTGGGACTAAAGTGTCCCTTTAGTGCTATTTACTTCCATATCAAAATATTTTGTGAATGAACCATTTGCAATTTTTACACTTACTTTTCATAAGAAGGTTCTAAAACAAAGTACGCTCAAATTTTATTCAAATAAAAAAATTAATCCTCACAAAAAAATCTATAATTTCTAGTATATAGATGAATATAATTTGGACATTTTGAAAATAAACCTAAACTTTATACTAGGACATTTTGAAAATAAACCTATACTTTATTCATATATATATATATATATATATATATATATATATATATATATATATATATATATAAATATATATATATATTATATTTATATATATATATATATATATATATATATATATATATATATATATATATATATATATATATATATATATATATATATATTATATATATATTGTACATGATATGGAATAAAGCAGTTTTTACATAAAGCAACCTGGCATTCTCGGTAAATTGTCTTTGTCCTTTTTTCTATTTTTCTTTGGTCACATCTAGCACATCTCCCTCTCGTTTCTCCTTCTATTGGGAAATTGCTTCCAACATGCTTCATAAACTTACATTTTTTGAGGGTCTCCCAAAGCTTCTCTTTCTACTAATGTCTGCCTCAGATTTCCCTTTCTCAATAAGCTCTTCTCCTAAATCAATTAGTTATGTTGAAAATGGAGTTTTTTTTATAATGTATATCATTATAAATTACCCATGCATGTTTTTGAGAGCAGTTGAAATATAACTTTGACAGAAGCAATCTTGCTATATCCATTGACATTGCATTTTTTATAGCAATATTACCTACTGATTGCTTCAGAGACCAATACAATTCCATTTTTGGCAGTCTGACATAACCCATTATAATTGAAATCCTCAAAATAATCATTATTTCTCCAACGCTAGTTGGAGAAACTAAAAAGTCTTTTTCTTCCCCATATAATTTTAACCGCTCATTTATTTGTACACTGTGAAATGAAAATTAACAAACTTCTAGGGAATAATTCAAAAATATATCCAAAACAGTTGATGACCTGTTGATATCAGCAAGTACAAACCCATTTATTTTGTTAGGAATTGTAAATTTTGGAACAAAAGATGAACTAACTTCAGACCACTCTGACTCATTTTCCAATACTGTAGAGTGCAGATGCTTCATCTTCAATATCACTGTCTTCATCTTCCTGTGAGCTCGACTCATTTTCAGATTCCCTTGATAAATAGTCGTCTGATGAAAACTTCATATTCTTCCAATAGTGATGAAATTTTGCTGTATCTTGCTGGTCTATTCTTATCAGTAATATATAGGCACTAATATTTATATATATATATATATATATATATATATATATATATATATATATATATATATATATATATATATATATATATATATATATATATATATATATATATATATATATATATATATATTGTGTGTGTGTGAATGTGTGTTTATTGCTATTTTTACATGCCGAATTTTAAAAAAAATTACTGCAATGTTAATTTATACTGGGCGACAGGGACAATTATATCCCAGGAATAAACGCGGAAGGGACAATATAGTACCATGAAGTATTTTTTAGCTATATCCTAAAACGTAACAATTATAAATTCTATTATATAACTCTTAAAACATTAAACACATGTTACACACATGATTTTAGTATGTTCATGAAAAAACACTAAATAAAAAGCAATTAAAAACTTACTTCAAGCATTACATTTGTTGACTTTTGCAGAAACAAGTACGTTCTACCTGTAGTAGGTGCGAAATTTTTTTTTCAAATATCGCTCAAATCGTACGTCTGGCACCGAACAGAACTCTAAATGTCGGTAAGCCTTATAATACTTTGTTTTTTGGGTAATATTTGTCCCAAAATGAAATTTTATTTTCCTGCGGGACATATATGTCCCGAGAGCGTCGAAAGGGTTAACTCATGTTTTACTGTTTTAACTCATATGCTTTACTGCTTTAACTCATGTTTTACTGCTTTAACTCATATGCTTTACTGCTTTAACTCATATGTTTTACTGTTTTACTGCTTTAACTCATATGCTTTACTGCTTTAACTCATATGCTTTACTGCTTTAACTCATATATTTATTAACATTATGTTTTCTTTTATATTTTTTATTTATTATTATCTTTTTTATTATTATTTTTATTTTTGTTTTAATACTTTTTTTTATTATCTTTTTTATTATTATTATTTTATTATTATTTTATTATTATTTAAAAATTGTAATGTAAGAAAAACACACGCAGTGTCTGTTATATAAACATTTTATTAAAATAAAATTGTACGAAATTTTATTAAAAACATATACTTTACTGCTTTACAGCTTTAATTAATCTCATTATTCATTATTCACTTAACGAGTATGGATGTGGAGAAATTTACGTTCCGAAGTCCGGCTACATGTCTTGTAGCTGGACCGACAGGCTGTGGTAAAACCTTTCTATTATTAAATATTTTAAAGGAAATGGAGATTTTTGAGCAAGCCCCTGTGAAAATAATATGGTGTTATAATGTTTATCAGGAAAAATTTAAAGAATATAAAGATGTGATTCAATTTCATGAAGGCATATACGATATTAGATCGTTGGACAATATACATGGCCATAAAATTATTGTATTAGATGATTTAATGCACAAATTGAATTTGGAAATAGCAGAAGCGTTCACAGTTTATTCTCACCATCTAAATATCTCTGTGTTTTTCATAACAGAATATTTTTCATCAAAGCAAGCATATGCGTTTCTTTAAACACTCAGTATTTACTGCTGTTTGGCAGAGAAGAGACATGAGTCAGATCAATGTGCTCAACTCAAATGTTTTCCCTTCAAAGGAAAGAGTTCTTAAAAGTATATAAAGAGGTTACGTCGATCCCCCACGGTTATTTGATGTGTGAACTTCACCCCAAAAACACGCACAGAGTGTTGCTCCGTACCAACATTCTTCCCTATGAGATAGAAACTGTATACATACCTGAATAATGAGTGCTCTAGTTGCAAAGTATTTACCTCTTATAAAAAATTTAAAGCTGAAACCATCTGAAAAACGTAAACTAATTAGTGAGGATGAGAAATTCATCCAGTGTGTATGTGAAGTCTGTTTAAATCTTATAAAAGAAAATGTTCCTTTAAACAGACCTCAGAAGGTAAAGCTACGTCGTTATAGAAACATCATTAAAAACTCTCCCTCAACATAAAAAATCTGAAAAATAAAAAGAAGTTACTACAGAGAGGAGGCGGTGTATTCCTTCCATTACTCTTTTATAGCTCCACTGATAACTAAGTGGTTGTCCCCATAATGAAGAAGGTGGCTGTACTTCCATATAATGAGTATGAGAAAATGAAGTATAATAATACAGCATCTGTACAGAATTCAGTTCCTCAGATTCAACATTCACAACCTCTATATGGCCAGTTACTGCCGCACACTGTGCAAAATACCCAAACACATCATCAGCATTCACAACCCCAATATATGCAGATATTACATCCCAATGCATCGACATTACTACCTCTTTCACCTTCACAACAGTTGCACCAGCAGAATCCATATATTGTGAACGACTCATTATCTTTTCAGCAACCTCTACCTAATAGCTTATATGATCCTAAAGTTAATCAGATATCCAATTACGAGAAAGAAGTGTACAGGATATTAAATTCAGACATTAACATCCATGAGAAACGGATCTTATACCAAGATGCCATACAAAAATTGATAGATCTTAAAGACTTGCATCTACATCCATCACTACGTAACCCGCTGCCAGATGATGTAGATATACCTAATGAAGTAAAACTTGAAGTGAAAAATGAAGATAAATTTAAAAATATCCTAGAGGAGAGCTTACCTATTAGAGTGCGTAAATCAGGAATAGCTTTATATAATATTTTAAAAGAACAATTATCTTTGAATGAAGCAGGGCAGATCGTAATTATGAAATAGTTAAAGGATCAAATATTGTGGATTTGATAGCTGATCTCTCACGTAACTGGAAGAAGGGTCCTGTAAAAGGCTGGAATGAAATCAAACAAGAACTTCAGACTATTAATTTTCCCAGAAGTTTAATCTTAAATACAAAACGATTAGCAGACTTAGATAATATACCCATTACGCCTAAGACCTGATTCAAGTCCATCAGGTACTTCTTACGCTTCAGATAAATTTAAACGTGTTACCAGAGGAAGAATAAGAAAAACACCTTATAATAAACCTAGTTGGATTAAATCGTAATTATGTATTATCATATATATATATATATATATATATATATATATATATATATATATATATATATATATATATATATATATATATATATATATATATATATATATATTTAGTTGTAATGTCTGTGTATAAATAAATATGTTATTTTAAACCTTTTTCTTTAGCCCTTGGTCCTTTATATCACATTTTTGGGTCAAATATATATATATATATATATATATATATATATATATATATATATATATATATATATATATATATATATATATATATATATACCGTTTACATGTGAGCCAGTAGCCAACATGGAGGCAAAGGAGGTAGTTGATAAGTATTACTATAATCTGAGGGAACCAAATAGTTTTGGGGGCTTCACTAGGTTCGCTTTAAGGTATCCTGATATTGAGAAAAAAGAGTTAAAAGCATATTTAGAGGGCGAAGAGGCATTTACTCTACATAAACCTGTAAGAAAAAAATTTCCCACGCGGAAAACCATAGCCCCACAGCTCGATAGTGTGTGGCAATTAGATTTAACGGAAATGATTAAATATAGTTCTTATAATGATGGATTTCAATACATACTTTTTACTATTGACGTATACTCTAGATACTTGTGGTTGAAACCCTTAAAAGATAAAAGATCAGCTACAGTTGCAGCAGCTGTACTTGAAATTATAGAGGATGAGCGGAGAAACCCTAAATCATTTTGGACAGATTCAGGAATGGAATTCAAGGGTCGAGAGTTTCAGGAGCTGACTTGGGAGTATGGTATAAGTTATTACAATACCTTTTCCGTAAACAAAGCGGCTATAGTTGAAAGAGTACAGCGTACTATTAAAGAACGCATGCATAGGTATTTTACTAAAATGAATACTTTTAAATATATTGATATACTGGACGATCTAGCTTACTCTTATAACAGGTCTTACCATAGAACTATAAAGTCCACACCTTTAGAAATGTCAAAAACTAGAGGCCATCGAACACATCTGTATGAAAAAGAAAACAAAATAAAAGATAATTCAGGAATAAAGGTGAATGACTATGTAAGAGTATCTCGAGCAGAAGAAAGATTCAGAAAAGGATATGAATCCGGATGGTCTACAGAAGTTTTTAAAGTGCACAATATCCGTCCAATCCGTAGTGATAGTTTAAAGTTATATTATCTGGAGGATTTAGATGGTGAAAAAATAAAAGGAGGGTTCTATAAACAAGAAATACAAAAAGTAAGGTTCAACCCTGTAACTCACGAATATAAAATTGAAAAAATATTAGGTTCAAAAGGTCGAGGCCGTAGTAAACAGTATTTGGTGAAATGGGTGGGATACCCTGCTAAGTTTAATACTTATATAAAAGCAAGTGAAATTAAGAATCATTAATCAGTTGCCATTATAATCATGGAGAGTGTAGACCACTTTTATTTAACTCTGCCGTCTTCAGCCTCCTTGGATTTACATCCTGATAATAAACTCTCGGATTTTACAACTGTGTTAATGAATCCTATACAACTTGAAAGAGAGGTATACGAAGTAGGATTATGTGAAATGATATTAAATACAGACATAGAAAATTTTCCTCACAATCTATTCTGGATGTTGGTGTACAGAAGTGTAGAATGTGTTGAAACTATATTACAAGTGAAAGATACTCGTGATCTGCATAGGTCCACGATTGGTACAAAAGAATACTTCTTTGAAGAATTTACTTTGCGGAAGGCATATTTTAAATCGGTGCCTGCTATTTTTAGTCATTTAAACGATCTCTTTGATATGAGTATTATGTGTAAGGATCTGGTATACAAAACTGAAATGCGTACCTATGAAGATAAAGTAATAATATCTTTAAGATCAAAAGTAAGTGTAAACCTGCGAGATCGTGATATGTTTTTTCTGAGACGTTCACCATGGCAGCGTAAACATATTCGTAAACGTGATGCTGAGTTGGATATACTTCATGATATCCCTACTATGTTGAAGAGGGTTATACTATCTGTGGAGAATAATCGCATGACTCCACATGAACAAAAAGATGAAGCAGATCGAGTACTGCATTATACATGCACCCCATCCGAGATGCTCAACCACCCAGGTATGGCTTATGTATATACAAATATAATTGATCATCAATATGTAGGTAATACTAAAGCTCCTTTATTAAGAGTAGTATATTTTCCCAAAGAGAGTAAAGTTATAACATTCCCTAATGTTCATTATCTACCTCTGAATAGATCAAATTTTGACTCTGTACGCGTGCATATAAAAGATGTAGAAGGAAACCCCTTCCCCTTTACATACGGGGCATTGTTGTGCAAAGTTCATATTAGAAAGAAACAGATGCAGTAATTACAGCATAATGGATTATATATAAGAGGTGTAGTCAGATATATTTTTTCATTCATTAACATACTCTCACAGTGTAAAGATAGTATAAGAAAGATACTCCTGTGGACGAAGAAAGGGTATTCAGAGGATCAAAAATGCAGAGAGGGTATGGCCTTGGTGGATTTTTTGCCAAGCTATGGAGAAGTGCAAGGCCTCTACTCAGGAGAGGTGGGGAATATATAGGTAAAAAAGCTATAAGAACAGGTTTGCATACTATTCAAGATATTGCTGCAGGAAATAATCCTCGTACAGCATTAAAAAGACGTATTGCCGATGTTTCAGATGAGATGTTGGATGATGTTAAGCGTAAAATAAGACGTAAAATGTCAGGTCAAGGTCGACGCACCAAGAAGAATGGCATAAAGAAAAAGACTAAGCGGAAAAAACCTCTAAAGAAAAAATGTATTGATGTATTTGCTATTTAATTACTAACTGATAACTTTTATACGAGGTGTGTATTATTGTATATAAGTAATGTTTTTCATGAAAATGTTCATTATACGACCAGAACTCGCACATACAAGATGCATTTCCTTCATCCTTCTAGTCCTGATTGTTGTAAGAGTGAATTGGATCTCTTCTCCATGAACCCTACACAGATTAGCGTTAGCGATTCCAACTTTATCAGTATTAATCCTCTGCATTCAATTACCAATACAGATGTTCCTCTAGAGTTCAATATTCCAGGTACTTCTGATCAATACCTAGATCCCTCTAATGTGTTTTTATATGTAAAAACGAAATTCACAAAACCTGATGGTACAGATCTTCCTTCGGGTGATGACCATATAGTATATACAGAATCAAATTTCCTGTATACATGTTTCACCCAAGTTGAAGTCTATCTTAACGGAACTTCACTAGGTGCGTCAGCGGCTAATTATCCTTATAGAAGCTATATAGAACATTTGTTAAATTATTCAGACGACGCTAAACAGTCTCATCTCCAGTCATGTGGTTTTTATAGTTTCAAAGATGAAGCTGCACATATAGATAAAGCAGCTAAAGTCATAAATAATACCTATGAATTTTACGGTCGATTAAATGGCGATATCTTCTCTCAAGAAAGACTCATTCTACCATCTGTAGATACTAGAATCATTTTATCACGTTCAAATTCTAAATTTGCTCTTAAAATAAAAAGTAAACCTACTGCTACAGCTGTATGTCCAGAACCTGTTTTCAAACTGTTGGAGGCTTATCTCTATGTCAGAAAAGTGAAATTATCACCACAGCGGCATTTGGAAATTGAAAATTCGCTTTTGAATACTACAGCAAAGTACCCTATTAAGAGAATTGAAACCAAGATATTTAATTTCACTCAAGGATTATCGAGTATCAAAATCCCTAACATTGTGAATGGAAATTTACCACAGAAAGTAATAATAGGGATTGTGGAACATGACGCCTACTCTGGGAATTATAAAAAGTCACCCTATAAATTCACACCTTTCGGGCTTAGGGGTATCAGTTTACATGTGAATGGACTTCCTCACGGACGTGATTATGAAATGTTATACAACGGAGACCTATCTCTCTGTACTCGTCCTTTTACGACTTAATAGCCAATACTATCATGTAATGATAGTGGGACAGGCTTAAATCTTGAAGAATACGCAAAGAATAGTAATTTATATGCCTATGATCTCACAGCTGACCTTTCAGCTTGTAACGCCTATCATTTAAACATTTTGAGAAAGGGTACCTTAGGACTAAGTCTCTCTTTTGGATCAAGTCTACAAACACCCATCACTGTGGTGGTCTATCTTGAGCATCCTCAACTCATTGAAATTGACAGAGTACGCAACGTACTTTTGAATTATTAAAGATGAATGAAGAGGAAATGGTGTTTAAAAATGAACATCGCTTTTTAGGTGTGTTCGCTATTAACGAAATAAACTCTGTAAAGTTGGAGAAGGATACCTGCTTCATATTCAATACATTGCCTCGTCACATCACCTCAACAGGACATTGGATTTCCGTTTATAGAGCAAAAAACGATGCTGTTCACATAATTGATTCTTTGAACTTAAAATTTATATTGAATAATCATTATATCACCTTATTTTTAAAATATAATAATGTAAGTTGTGTAAAAACTATGTCTTACCCTGTTCAACCCTTATATTCTAATTTGTGTGGAGTCTATTGTATTTATTTCATTATGTGCTTTTTAAATAATGTATGTTTTAATAAACTTGTAAATATATTTGATGCTAAAAATTTGTATGTCAATGATTTTATAGTTTCTAATTATGTAATAAATGCTTTAAAATGAAAATGCGATTTTACTACCCCTGAAATTCGTATATATAAAAATGTTTATATATCAGACACTGCGTGTGTTTTTCTTACATTACAATTTTTAAATAATAATAAAATAATAATAAAATAATAATAATAAAAAAGATAATAAATAAAAAGTATTAAAACAAAAATAAAAATAATAATAAAAAAGATAATAATAAATAAAAAATATAAAAGAAAACATAATGTTAATAAATATATGAGTTAAAGCAGTAAAGCATATGTGTTAAAGCAGTAAAACAGTAAAACATATGAGTTAAAGCAGTAAAGCATATGAGTTAAAGCAGTAAAACAGTAAAACATATGAGTTAAAGCAGTAAAGCATATGAGTTAAAGCAGTAAAACATGAGTTAAAGCAGTAAAGCATATGAGTTAAAACAGTAAAACATGAGTTAAAGCAGTAAAACATATGAGTTAAAGCAGTAAAACATATGAGTTAAAGCAGTAAAACATGAGTTAAAGCAGTAAAGCAGTAAAACAAAAGCATACTAATCCCTTTGGTGTTAGGTAACACCTCTATTGATTTACTGATTTACTGCTTTAAGGTATGTAATGTTAATAAATATATGAGTTAAAGCAGTAAAACATATGAGTTAAAGCAGTAAAACATGAGTTAAAGCAGTAAAACAAAAGCATACTAATCCCTTTGGTGTTAGGTAACACCTCTATTGATTTACTGATTTACTGCTTTAAGGTATGTAATGTTAATAAATATATGAGTTAAAGCAGTAAAACATATGAGTTAAAGCAGTAAAACATGAGTTAAAGCAGTAAAGCAGTAAAACAAAAGCATACTAATCCCTTAGGTGTTAGGTAATAACACCTCTATTGATTTACTGATTTACTGCTTTAAGGTATGTAAAGTATATGTTTTTAATAAAATTTCGTACAATTGTAGTAAAAATGAATGACTCATAGTATATTTGAAAAGAAATTCTTTGAATAGTTTACATTGATATCATATTTTTTGTTCGCGCGGTAATATTGCGTCTGCGGACGCACGCGGCGGTGGTTACGCGGAAATATTGCGCCTGCGGGCGCACACGGCGGCGGTAATATTGTGCCTGCGGGCGCACGCGGCGGTTTCGCGGCTGGGTTCACCTGCGGACGCGGACTCTGAAACGTTTGCGTTCACTGTCTCAAATGTGTAACTCTTTAGATATATTTTCTGTCATGCTAAAAGTGTTAGAAAAATACTAACTCATAGTAGGAAGCATCCTAGCAACTTGTAATATACACCAATCGATTCCTCATACGTTATAACCTAGGGGTAGACACCCATATTAGGGCTATTCTAGGCTCAGGGGAGGCTAGAAAAGGCTTGAAAAAAGTGGCACTCAGTTGGCACTATGTGGCACTCACTTGGCACTATGTGGCACTCACTTGGCACTCATTGGCACTCATTGACACTCATTGGCACTCATTGACACTCATTGGCACTCACTTGGCACTCACCTGGCACTCACCTGGCACTCACCTATACTCATAGAACACTAATAGAACATCACTAGATACTCCTACGGTGATTGGGAACCATCAAAGTTGAACCATCAATAAATCTGAGTCATCAAAGCTGAACCATCAATATAGGTACCATCAAAGATGACACCATCAAAGTTGAGCCATAAAAGTTGAGCCATCAAAGTTGAACCATCAACAAAGGTGAGGCATCAAAGCTGGGGCACTAAAGTTGAGGCATCAAAGTTGGGTCATCAAAGTTGAGGCATCAAAGCTGAGGCATCAAAATTGTACCCTGGAATACAAAAGGGTTGACGGAAAATTTGGGTTCTCAAAATTGCACCCTGAAAGACCAAAGGGTTGGTCGAAAAAAATTAGGGTCTGCCGAAAATTAGATGGCCAAAAAATTAGGGTTCGCCAAAATTGACCCATGAAGACCAAAGGGTTGCAGTGTGTTTGTATTGTGTATAAGTGTAAATGTAAGTGTAGGTATCTATGGGTGAGTGTAAGTGTCATAGTGAATGTGTGTATATGTAAGTGTGTGTGTGTGTGTGTGTGTGTGTGTGTGTGTGTGTGTGTGTGCAAGTTAGGATACGGTATCAAGGTCAGGGTATCGAGGTCAGAAATATCAAGGCCAAAGCCGAGGCCGAAAATTACCGTGGGCCAAAATTGACCCATGGAAGACCAAAGGGGGGCAAAAAAGAGGGGCAATACGTATGACGGATGCTTCGCATCGCTAGCCCCTTCTTCGAAGGGGCTTCAAAAAGGTACAAGGCCAAAAATTAGCGTGGGCCAAAATTGACCCATGGAAGACCAAAGGGTTGGCCAAAAAATTAGGGTTGCCCAAAAAATTAGGGTTGCCAAAAAAGGTCAAGGCCAAAAAAGGCCAAGGCCAAAAAGGTCAAGGCCGAAAAAGGTCAAGGTCATGTAAAAATTTAGGCCAAAAAATGCGGTTTGACCAAATTTTAGGGTGGGGTAAAAGAGGCCTAGGGGTATCAAGGTCAGGTGGCGTAAAAGAGGTTTAGTCCGGAATCCACTCCTTACTACTATTGTGTTTCTTAGGCAAGCCTTTACTCTTCGAAGAGTGCTGAGAGACCCTGCAATGGTACTTGTTGAACACGGTAGCACCAGTGCAATTAATAGACAGGTTTTTAATTTGATGGAAAAAGGGGTCGGCCTCTTTAATGACTTCAGTAAGTTCCAAGCCTTTCAACTATTGTTTATTCATTTTTTTATCCAGCCACAAGGAATATCATAAGTCAGTTTCGGGAAGAATTTTGTTGATATTAAGATCATTAAACTCTGAAAAACATTTTACATTCTAACGCAAACTGCCTACGGGAGCACTTAACATAAGAACCGGATGCAAATGAAAAAGATGAAATACTGACACGTTGTTTTCTGAAAATCTGGTCTCTAAAGAGGATGAAAGAAAATCAAGATAAGGCACAAGTACAGAACGCTTATAAAATATTCAGCAGAAGCCTCAGCAGGATGATTTGCTTTATGTTGTTGGGCTTGTACTTTTCTATGTGGTACAAGTTCTACTAAGAACTCAGCAGTAGTAACATTTGGCGGATAAGAGTCAGATCAGCAATTATTTGATCAGCCGTTTTGCATTGGTCTTTGACAACTTTCCAAAATGTCTGTCTTGGACATGATTCAGAGCACTGCATAAGGTCAATATTTTTTTTTTGAAATGGATGTTAAGCCACTGGTTCAACTAAAGCAGCAGAATATTCGGCTGTTACGGAAGAGGTAATAATGAAGTTGGGTCTTGTGCCGAACAGTATAATAGAAAAGTGTTTTTCTTGTTGCTGAGCCTTTCTTTGACAATATTTCTAACCCTTCAACGGTTTTATCATATTTGTATGGAAAATAGAAATACTCTGATATTTTGAGTCAACGGGTTTCACAATGTTTTAGGCAAGTTAGGAATGTAT
Source organism: Trachelipus rathkii (assembly GCA_015478945.1). Lineage (NCBI taxonomy): Eukaryota > Metazoa > Arthropoda > Malacostraca > Isopoda > Trachelipodidae > Trachelipus > Trachelipus rathkii. Next base: position 5,437 of record JABUQX010001572.1, on the reverse strand, counting down.
TTTCTTTTGAGGGTGGAGTCTCTGAAAAAGTTGTCTTTTATTGTGGCAATAGTATTTCGAATTCCGGAATAATGTTTGGTCATTAATGACCAAAATGGGGCTGATGGCTTACACAGTGAACATATAATACTTTTTTTTATATTCCGCAGTTTCTTTGAACTTCCATGTTCTTTTCCTTTGCCATGCTGACCAACACATGACTCGGATTCCAAACCTTCTTTTTTCTAAAAACAAATCAATCGTTTTGGTAACAGTTTTACCATTCATCCCTTCAAGAACTTCAAACCCCAGAAATTCTTCTCTAACAGCCATTTTTTCAAGATCAAAAAACCTTAATCCTATAGGTAATTGTTCATTGCCTTGAAAAATCCTTCAGTTTCATCGGCCAATTTGAAGTAGATACTTCTTTTTTTTGCATCATATTTTTTGGCAATCAGATTTTTTTATGATAATTCCACATAAATTGATAAGTTCATTTTGAATCATCGGAGACTTCCAGACGGTATTCTTCTGTCCTAGAATATATTCTTTCAATTCCACATCACCACTTTCTATTCGAAGTTTAATCAGGTCTTCAAAAATTCCCTCATGCAAGCCTAAACCTCTTAAAGGTAATCATGGTTTCTGCAGAAAATTATGGTCTTCAAAATTGCTGTAATATTTCTTTTATTTTCTGCAATTATTTTTTTGATGTTCTGTCTGCAGCTGAATATCAAAGGGTATGCCTTCCGTGATTGATTTAGCAGCTTAAGGAGCCGCCAAATGCTATCGATATTCTGAGAATTCTGGCGGAGAATACTGTCAGAAGAAGTTAGCTGTATAAAAGCACACAGCTAGTTGACTTCAAGCCATTATGAAAACGAAAACACATTAAAAGTCTTTAGAAAAAATATAAGTTTATTATACGCTAGTAATTAGTAATTATTACTTCATTATCTATCGATTGATGTATCTTTTTCAGTTTTTCTACTAATAAACTCTTAAGAACGTCGTCTGGCAAACATATATGGTTTATTAATTTTTTCCGCCAAGATTTAGGGGGGGAAAGTGCCCCCCCTACACCCCTGTATACGTCCATACATACAAACATTGGAATGCATGAAAATAGAAAATACATTGCACAAAATGTTATAAATAATTATTTATTTCAAATATATCGCACATAAGTTTACTTGGAGAATATTACTTGTCTCCTTGGATTTCTACGTAATGAAGGTTCTTCTTTTGTTTGCACTGAATGTGCTGAAACTTCAGGTGATGTTAAAGGAGTCTTGCGGCAAAATATCTGAAGATGTTGAAAGTGCATCTTGGATTTCTTGATTTGTTGTTAGTGTTGACAGAAAATAGTCACATTAATCTGAGGCTGGTAAGCCTGGAATTAACGGCGTGACTGATATTTCTGTTTTCACAGTTCTGTACGTTGCTTGAAGTTATTAATTTATTTGCATTTTGAAATTGGTCTCAGAATCGACGAAAAATAGTTATGTTAGACTGAGGTTGATACGTCTGGGAATAACGATGTGACCGAAGTTCCAGTCTTCACTGTTAATGGTTGTCTGAAGGCGTCGTTTAGAGGGTAGATTCATTAGTTTTAAAGTCGAGGAGTTGTAGTTTGTCTCGGTCTTCTTGTTGCTTTCTGTTTTGGACTTTTTCTTTCTTCGTTTTGGACTTTTCTTTTTCTTTTTCTTCCTCTTGGTTGTTTTTCTTCTTGGAAGAGAACTTCTTGTTGTAGCTTTTTATTCTTAGGAGTTATCTTGGGAAAGTTAGTTGGAGTGTGGTAACTTGGTAAGGGTGTGTATCTCAATACGGCAGTGAAGCCTTATATATAATTTTTTTTTGTACTTATGCTAAAATTTTATTCTTACATAAATATTGACATAAATACAGGCGTAAATGTAACTTTTCAATTTTTTTAAATAATTATATTTTTAGGTTATAATTTAGGATACTATATATATATATATATATATATATATATATATATATATATATATATATATATATTATATATATATATATATATATATATTATATATATATATATAATATATATATATATATATATATATATATATATATATATATATATATATATATATATATATATATATATATATATATATATATATATATATATCAGGGATGGCACGAAAAATCAAATGGAAAAAATCAACTGATTTTTTTACTTGATTTTTTATAAAGAAATCATGATTTTTTTTATTTTATTGATTTTTTTGATTTTTTTGATTTTTTTATTTCTTTTAATATTTTTTAAAATATTTTTTTGTATATTTAAGTGATTTAACTTCAATAGAAATAAAAACTTAAAATAAAACTATATATATTATGAAGTTTTTAATAATATTTTTTCAATTTCATCCAAACTATGGCATTGTAACCCGTAATCTGTAACATTCTTAGTGTTGCTGTTTCATTATTTCCATTGTAAGATTTTGAACCCAGATCTAGGGCCTAGGGTTAAAAATTGAAAATTAATGCCAAATGTAGACTAGTTATATATATTGTTTTTGTATAATGTCGTATAAGAGATATGTTAGGCCAGTATTTGAATATTGTTTACAATTTTAGCACCCTTATTAGAAAAGACATAGATATGCTGGAGAGGGCGCAACGTAAAGCAACGAGGAGGCAGTTTTTTGGCTTTGAGGATAAGAATAGGCGTTGAAGTTGTCTAGATGCGCCCATTGCGGCTTCTTAAGTATTATTCTTATTTATTATTTATCATGGGTTGACTGGGACATTCTAGAGGGGCCAATGCGGCTTCTTAATTATTAATTTTTATTAGTTGACTGGGACATTTTAAAAAGGACCATGAGGCTTCTTAAGTATTATTCTTATTTATTATGAGTTAACTGAGGCATTCTAGAGGCGTCAATGCGGTTTCTTAATTATTATTTTTAATTATTAATTATATATATATTACTATTCGTCGACTGGGACAGTCTAGATAGGCCTATGAGGCTTCTTAAGTATTATTCTTATTTATTATTTATTATGGGTTGACTGGGACATTCCAGAGTGGCCAATGCGGCTTCTTAATTATTAATTTTTATTGGTTGACTGGGACAGTCTAAATAGGACCATGCGGCTTCTTAAGTATTATTCTTATATATTATGGGTTGACTGGGACATTCTAGAGAGGTTAATGCAGCTTCTTAATTATTATACAGAATAATAATTAAGAAGCAGCATTAACCCCTCTAGAATGTCCCAGTAAACCCATAATAAATAGGAATAATACTTAAGAAGCCGCATGGTCCTATTTAGACTGTCCCAGTCAACCAATAAAAGTTATTAATTAAGAAGCCGCATTAACTCCTCTAGAATGTCCCAGTCAACCCATAATAAATAATACATAAGACTATTGCTTAGGAAGCCGTATGGGCTTATCTAGACTGTCCCAGTCAACCAATAATAATTAATAATTAAAAATAATAATTAAAAAGCCCCATTGACCCCTCATGAATGTCCTAATCAACTCATAATAAATAAGAATAATACTTAAGAAGCTGCTTGGTCCTTTTTAGATTTAGACTGTCCCAGTCAACCAATTAAAATTAATAATTAAGAAGCCGCATTGGCCCTTCTAGAATGTCCCAGTAAACCTGTAATAAATAATAAATAAGAATAATACTTAAGAAGCCATATGGGCCTATCTAGAGTTCTAGACTGTTCCAGTCAACCAATAATAATTAAAAATAATAATTAAGCAACATTGATCCCTCTAGAATGTCCCAGTCTACTCATTATAAATAAGAATAATACTTAAGAAGCCAAATGGTCCATTTTAGACTGTCCCAGTCGACCAATAAAAATTAATAATTGAGAAGCCGCATTAGCCCCTCCAGAATGTCCCAGTCAACCCATAAAAATCATGAATTATAAATAATTTTTAATAGAGGTGTAGCGGATAGTGATTTTTCACTATCCGCGGATGCAGATGAGGATGCGGATAGTAAAAATCACTATCCGCGGATTGCGGATGCGGATAGCGGATAGTTAAGTTTTTAGAGTTTTAGCCACAGGTACATCACACACACACACACATATATATATATTAATATAATATATATATATATATATATATATATATATATATATATATATATATATATATATATATATATATATATATATATATATATATATATATATTATATATATATATATATATTATTATATATATATATATATATATATAATATATATATATATTATATATATATATATATATATATTATATATATATATATAACCCGTATACCAGAGTGCAGGACGCTTGACCCAACTCTTTGCACCCCACCACCTCCTTTCCCAAGCCTCCATCCATTGGAAAAGGGTTATATATATTAATGCTTTTAATTAATAATTCCAAATTATGTTTCAATAAAAAAGCTTCAGAGCCCTTTCAGGGGAGAGTTTGCTTCTCTTTTCGTCGTAAATGAGATCTGCACACTGAAAGCGCTAACTAGCCACACTTGTTAAAGGGCTTGCTAAGATTTTTTTTCCTGGCGACTTCTGAAAGATGTGGAAAACTTTTACAATATTACGCCACAAAACCAGTGGATCTTTATCTGATTCCAAGCTTTTTCTCTTTTTTGATACTCTTCGATCAATGATAGTGTCTTTTGACACCTCCGAACATCGCTGCTAGATTTTTGCTAGAAGCCAAAAAAACGTTCATGGATTCGGGCAATGATATCGCTAATAGATGGTAATTGCGTGTCTGTTTCTTGTTATCTTTTGTTTTTATTGGCTAGTGATAGTTCCGCCTGTAGCAGCATTTCATCACATAGCATCCCAAATTAATTTTAACAGTCTGTAAAACATTGATTCAAGAAATTTTGTTTTTTGTATTAGGATTTAGAAAAGTATGCAATTGCACAATGCGTCACAGTCGTGTTTGCAGAGTTTGAATCTATTTATCTATCCCATCATGACTGTTTCTGGATCCTTGAAAGGTCCGTTACTTTTAATTATATATATATATATATTATATATATATATATATATATTATAATATATATATAATATATATATATATATGATATATTATATATATATATATATTATATATATTAGGTAGTGCACACACGGATACCTCTAAGAATTCATTGATGAATATATCCGCTATCCACCAAAAAATTTATGCGGATGAGGTTGCGGATGCGAATAGTGAAAATGCGGATGAGGTTGCGGATGCGGATTAAGTGAAATGGTGTTAATGCGGATATCCGCATATGCGGATGCGGATGCGGAATCCCCTAATTCTAATTTTTAATAATAATTAAACGTAATTAATGAACTGTCCCAGTCAACCCACAATAATTAATAATTAAGAATAATAATTAAAAAGTCGCATTGGCCACCTCTAGAATGCCCCCCACCCACCCCCCCCCACAGTCAATATCTCTCT
>JABUQX010001571.1:50000-72500 GCA_015478945.1 Trachelipus rathkii | reverse complement strand
ATGTTCACCACTGCCAATTTCTTTCCTCTAATTCTTAAGATACAGCTGTCGAATTCCCATATCATTTCTTTATTGAAAATTACTTTGAGCAGGTGATAAAATTTCACTCCCATATCACTGACCGATTTGGAGATGAACCCAACATACTAGATCATTTCTTCACTTCTAATCATTTTAATATTCTGGTAAACTCTTCCCACATCTGCTTTCCTCCGATCACCTTCTTATCTCTGTATCTTGTTCTCTATCTTCCAGTTTTTCAGGGGGAAAGACCCCCTCTTACTTTGAAGAAACATTTTTGGCACTTCGAAGCTGCTAACTGCTCAGATTTGTGGTCGTACAAGTTTTTAGATAGAGGTGAAATTCATCGAGAGATTCCCCGGAGTGGACAGAACATATAAAAGAGGTGGGGTTTTCTGCCGTGGAGGCGTAGATTCCATATTCTTTCCCTTTAACTAAATCTAATGAACCTGGGTTTATTCTGCTTGTTCTTGTGCTACTCTCCACAGGGATGATGCCTTAAGGAATTACCATCTTATTCCAACTCCACAAACTTATGCAATTTGTATATCATCTCTATTCTCTAATACAAAATTGCTTACTTCATAGAAAATTTAACAATCTTTCTGGCACTTTGTAAAAAATATCAACTCTAACTTCGCTTCTTCCTCTTTCACTTCTCTAGTGTCCTTCGAAGGCAAAACCACCATTTTAACTTCTTCTAAAGTTAAACTCTTAGCTGAAACCTTTGCCTTTAATTCTTCTCCTTACAATTCCGTAGCTATTCCTCTACATCCACCAATGCAACTAAGTTATGTCTAACTTTTTAATTTCCTCAAAACTAGAAATTTCTTTTTTCTCTGAGCTCAACAATAACAATGGCCTATCTCCTGTGGTTCTCAAAACTTGTCCTCTGAGTTTACACTCTTCATCTGTAAACTGTTCCGTTTCTGCCTATCAACCTCAACCTTTTCCTCATGCTGAAATAGTAAGCTCATTCAAACTATAGTGAGGGTAGTGGACCTCTCTAAGCCCCATTATATTCTTTCCAAAGTTTTAGAATTTATCCTTAATAAGAAAATTTGGAAAAGTCTAAATAATCTTATCTCAGATCGCCAATATGATTTCCATAAGGTGAGCTCTACTGGTGATCTTCTTACCCTGTTCTCTGACTCCTGGTCTTCTGTTCTTTGGCATTTCGGTGAACCTTTAAATGTGGCGCCAAAAAGCTTTGATTTATAAACTTGCATCTTTTGGTATATACTCTTCTCTCTGTAACCTTCTCTCTAATTCAGTTTCCAGTCGTTCTATAGCAATTGTTGTAGAGGACCAACGTTCGTCCTTTAAATTTGTAAATAGTGGTGCTTCTTATGGCTCTGTTCTATTGCCAACTCTTTTCCACTTATTATCAATCTTTTCCTATATGTCATTTAGTCTCCTATAAACTTTTATGCTTTCGACTCTAATCTTCACTGCTTCTATCAGTTTGATAGACGACCCAGTGAGGATAGCCTTGGAAAGCTGACCTTTGATTTTTCTCGTAACTGTTGGGTCAAAAAAAAACATGATTACTTTTAATAGATCAAAACCACTGCTCCATCATCTCTATATTCAACATAATCTTCCTCACAGCTACAACTCCTTCTTCACAAACAGAAAGCTCAAACCTTTTTCGGTTCTTAAATAATGTTCTTAGTGTTTCTTTTTCTCGTGATCTGTCTTAAAAGGATCTCATTATCTCTCTCTAAACAAGTTTCTAAGATTTTAGGTTTTCTGAAGTGCCTTAGGAACTTCTTTTCACCGTCTCAGTTGCTGAACCTGTATAGGAACGTTGTTTCCCTTTGTATGGAATATACACCAAATATTTGTTGGAGCTCCACAAGTACTGCACTCTATGAAAGGTAGAGTCAAAGATTTTTCGTCTTGTCAACTTTCCTACTCCCAATAATTCTTTCCAATCTCCTTCTACCCATAGAAATGATGAATTACTTGCTTTATACCCTCGTTTTTACAACAAACGCTGCTCCTTTGAGCTATCTAGGAGCATACCTCCCCCTTTGAGGAAAGTTAGTGCCACTTGTATTTCCACACGATCTCATCGTTTCTCTGCCAAACTCTCTGATCCCAGTCTTAACGACATTGCTCACTCTTACATGTAAGACATTGGTAAAGGTCGGATTAAACCTATTTTATCTATTTTTTTAGCTTCCTTTAATTTACACACTTTCAAATACTTTGTATCGGGGCATGTCGGCCTTTAATTTAAACCTGGTTATTGAATTTCTTCAATTCTGGTGGAATTTAATAGGCCATTGGCCTATCCATGACTACACAGAGTGACTTAAAATAATACGTATGTGAGAACTTTGGATTGGTTCCGAGCTGTCCCTTCGGTTTCGGAATAGATTGCTTGTATGAACACAGAAGAGGGAGAGCAGATCTCGTGCAACGTCTACAGCCATAATCCGAGCTTTACCTCTACAAGCGGACTCCGGTCTTTGCGAAGGGGAACCCATTTTCACAATCCAAAATGGCAAAGTTTTCTCAGTTTCTTTTCACTTTTTTAATTCTTTTCAATCGTCAGAATTGGCAACTCCGCTTTCGTCTCTAATTTTACGGCAACAAGAAGGGGACATAAACCATACCCAGACTTCATCAGATACATCTTCCAAATATAAATTAAAGGAATAAAAAATTTATCAGCTATCAATAAATGATCAATATGGAACACATGAGTTCATAAAAATGAAAACTCCCCCTTCGAAACCCTATCAAAATATCTAATCAAAACCAAACATGGGCCTGTGTTTCATGCAACCAACCCCATTAATTAAAACTGCCCCAAATTTATACAAATCTCACAATAAAACTTAGATCGAAATATTGCAAATAAAATAATTAATGGACAAACACACACACCACACGCACACACACACATACCCCACAACACACACACACACACACACCCAGACACACCCACCCCACACACACACACACACACACACACCACACACACACACACACCACTGCAAACACACACACACCGCACACACACACATATTTTCAGACATCTATTATTTATGGTATATATTCTTTTTCGTATATTTGTGAGGGTGTACGAGTGCGGGAATTTTCACGTTTACTTAATCCACCCACACCCACACCCACACCCACCACCCACACCCCACCACCACCACACACACACACATATTATAATATAGTATATATATATATATATATATATATATATATATATATATAGTATCATATAATGATTAATAGATCATTCATAAATATAGGTACAAAGTGATTTTTTTATATTAATAGAATTATTATTAGTATTGATATTATTATCATCATTATATATTTATTTTTGTGTATGTTTTTTGTATTTCTCTCTCTCTCTCTGTTATACACCAGACTTCAAATTTAAATACGTGCGGTGTCTCAGTGGCTTTATTTCTGAGCATACCATATAGAGGACGCGATGACGCTCGTGATCTCCCAAATTATGTGTGAAGGTAAGGCATAGTGTGTTACGATATCGGGAGTTCTCTCAATAAGAAAAGAAAACGACTCACATCTCACACTCGCAAGCTTTCCTCGAAAATATCTCAGTTGACGCTCGAGACGCATGAAATGAGGTCCTTCGCTTTCGCTTTACGCTCTGAAGAGCGACTGTGGTTAACATCTACTCTTCTGTAAAAGCTAACTCGAGAGCACGTTATATTAGTTGAGCGCGTTATTGATGCTCGTCTCTCCGCAACATTTTGATTGATGGCGCAAGATATCTCTTACATATCCGCGGTCACTGTGGTTGATGTTTAACCTGTGATTATATGTATCCATATGTGAGTGTCATCTCTATATCTTACTCTTTATCTACTCCTATTATTCACTCGTTTATTTTATTGTTATATATATATACTATTAGTATATTATTGGTATGCTAGTATGAATAGATTACTACTATCTACTTATTATAAATAATATTACATATAATATACAGTATATATAGATGTAGGGGATAAATAGTTCGGATAAAAGATGATTCTCGAGGGCAATATACTCTCTCTGAATTTAGTGCTCCTCAAGTTAATGAGTAACTCTGTCGAGATATGAGAAAGCGGCATGCCCTCCACGCGGTCCTAACTCGAGGACCGTATTCGGTAATGGCCGATACTGGCGAGTACTTCTGACTTCTTGACGTGAAAATTTGAGAACTTTACGATTCTTGATAGTATCCATTGATTATAAATTATACAGGATTTAGCTTCCACTTGTTTAGTTGAAACCAATAATTTTTTTTTCTTTTTTTTACGCAATTTCGTGAGTGTGTATGAGTGCGCGAGTGTTTTTTAAACTTTCTGGATTATTCAATTTTTAGATATTTACTGTAAATAGGGTTTTAGCGTTTTTAAATTTAGGCTTTTGCCTGCCTGCGAATAATTTTTCCTCATTTCTCCTATGGTTTGTGGGTTTTGTTCTGTCTTTTTTTTTTTATTTATTTTTATTTTTATTTTTTATTTTTTTTTTGAGTGGAGTATGTGCCTATGTAACATAATACTCCTTAACACCTTCTCGGAGGAATCTCGATCTAATAATCCGATGTTATGTTGCTTAAAATCTTTCTCTTCCGTCTTACTACAATAATCTTGTGCTTCTCTTACTGTTCTCCTAACAAACAGATTTTCATGCATTTTGATTACCTTACTACTCTCACGAAACTGTCATATCTTCTCATTCCAAATACTGAGGTCCTCTATTTTAGGGGATTTTCAATGTACACAAACACTGAATGGATGGGTTCCTCTCATTCTGGATTAAAACAATTATGAAGCCGAATGTATTCAGTATTTTCAACGATCTGGAGCAACCTATTAAAGAACCTACACGACATTTCCGGATCGTCCCAACCAATTCGTGAACACACTTGACCTATGTTCACCACTGTCCTTTCTTCTCCCTATTAAAAGTATAAAGTACCCACAACCTTCGCTCCTATCGAGGTAAATTCTAAAAGCCACAACCTTATATCTCTTAATTTTAATACTTTCTCTTCCAACAGCTCCATCCTGCCTATGCGGTTTTTCTGGCAACTTTGATCGGGCCGATATGGGGGCATTGCGTTGTTCTACGCTAACTATAATTTGAGAGTGACTGCTTTGACTCTTGAAACACGCTTCAGCTTCTGCCGATTAATAGTGGGAGCTGTAATCGTTTGATGGCATGGCAGGTTTTCTTTCTTCTTTGCTAAATCTTTTCTCCTCAAAACCCATGGTTAAATCGTGCTCGTTCTCTGGCATTCGGCTTACGAGACAGTTTGGATACTACGATTCGGAGGTGTGTGGAAAAATTCTCGTTTCCTGTCACTCTTGTTGATTTTCATTCAGCAGAAATCGTTGCAGGAGGGTATACTCTTCGGTGACCAGCAAGGTGACTTTCATTTTAAACGAAAGTGACGCTGACTTCCTTGGCTCTCCTACGAAAAATCTTTCTGACCTCTTGCCAAAAAAATCTCTATCCTTTCCTCCTCTTATTTTCCTGAGGGATCTGTTGCTAATACTCAAACTGAAAAAGATCAATCTAATTTATTCCTTTCCATTTTCCTTCCAATTTATCCTGGACAACTCTGATCATTCCTCTTCCTCCTCCTTCTCACTCTCAGGTGTCCTATGCCTGTTACCTCGCTTACATCTATTAGATTCAGTAATGGGCTCCTGAAATCTGATGAACGGTAGGGAATGCGGGTGGACGGATGGCGTTCCTCCCCGCAGTGTTGAGGAAGTGTGCTTCCATGCTGACCCCCGCCCCTCGTTCAATCATATTCTCTATGCCCCATACTAGCACTTTCCCTCAGTGTTGGAAGGCGCGCATATGTCCAACCTATTCCGGAAAAAAAAGGAAGCCTCTCCTGACCCTTTATACTATCGCCTCTATAGCTCTAACTTGTGTTCTTTCTTAAGGTCTTTGAGACCATTTCATCTCTCATTTCCCGGAACATCTAGAATCTCATTTCCTTCTTTCCCGGATCGCCAGTACGGCTTTCGGCACTCGAGGTCTACTAAAAAGGGGGGCGATTACTATTCTAATTTAACAGATTATTATGTTTGCCGCCCTCAGGAACTACGGGGAGACTTTGCGTGGTGCGCTTGAACATATCAAAGGCATCTGACCGGGTTATGGTAGGCGTCGCTTGCTCTCCAAGCCCCCTCCTTTGGGTTTTTCCTTCTTCTCTTTTGCTTACTTATGTCTAGCTTTCTTTCAAATCGCTCATATCGGCTAGCTGTTTTTGATGGGGGCGACTTCTTCTTCTTTTTCAGTTTCAGATATTGGTGTTCCTCCGGGAGTTCGTATTTATTCTCCTACTTATTATTCCTGTTTTTCAATACTAATCTTCTCACCTTGCACATCTAACTCTATCCACTCATTAGCCGATGATTGACCCTTCATTCTTCAAACTCATTTCAATTCTGCTGTCTCTTTTACTTCTAGAACTCTCGTCTTAATTTTTTCGATTCTACTCTCGCTGATCTGGATAGAATTTCGGGTGGGGTCGTCTCAACCTTGTGAAATTTTAGTTCTTTAAAAACCCAACTTCGTACAAACCTATATCGTTACCCAGCCTTAACTTTCCTAATCTCTTTCGACGGGTTCTCTCGTCTCTCCTGTTGGGAATATAAAAAACATCCTTGGCCCTTAACATAAACAAAAAGATGTCTTTGGAACCCTCACATCACAACGGTTGCTAGGTGTGGCCTCAAGGAGAATAGGCAAATGATAGTTGATATGAACTACTGCGAGGATATATTTTCACTTTTCTACAGTTAGCTCCCAAGCGACACCTATTCACAGAGATGGTATTCATCATACGACCCTATATATGAAGCACAAGTCACTGACTCGCTCAATATCAAAGGATTAATATAAGTTCTAGTGATTCCACCAGAGGCTACTTTAAATAGAAGTAGGTACAATTCTCCAAAACAAGCACATTATTTCAAAACTATACCGATGATTAAACTTTCATCGATAGCTTCAAACTTTGAACCCCATCGATGATCTTATGCGGGACGAAAATCTATTGTGTAAGATAGACCTTTTACTCCCTACTTTTTCAATAGAGGATACACCAGATAGCGGAGACAGAAGACTCGAGAGAAACCACTCCACATCTGACATCAGATAACACACCACTAACGACTCGACAAGCCAGAAATGCACGCGAATACAATAAGCGCACAACGGGCATGGCATAGATAAAACTAAAAAAACACAAAAAAAGTACAGAACAACAAGCTCGAAGTATTTAGCTGATCAGTGATTATTTTTTAAACTCCAGACTAGTCGCGTTGCCGGTGCTTTCGCTTCTTACTGCTCACATCATATAAGATGACTAGGTATCTAGTGGGAAATTCTCTTACTCATCTTCTAGACAGTATCGTCCTCAAATTAATCCCCTCACATTATTAAATCCTAGCCAGTCCTAAGAATGCTAAAAAATACATAGCACGATAATTATAGCAGGTGGGACGCAGAACGTAAAAAAAATAAATTTAGATAAAAAGATTTGGCCTCTTAAAATAAGGAATTTATTAAAAAGCTAGACTGAAGAAAAAATCACCTCACAAAGAATGTCAAAATCTCCAAATGAGTAGACACAATACAACTTCTAGATGACAATTACCAATAAGACAAAAAAACATAAGACAAGAAAAGAGAAAAGCTCAATCAGCAATGCGACCAAAAAAGTGACAAAGAACAAAAAACAAAAGATATACCACTTGATAGTAGAACAGCACGTCATATAAATCAGCAACCCCTGGGCAAGCAGGCAAACATCCGCATAGTAGAAACACGAATGCGATGGCTTCCTTCAGAACAACCCAATACAAACCCAGATCTTGGAAAAGGATGAAATAAAACCACGGATCTTTTAAATAAATGTATAAAGACTTTTTGGATAAATACCAAGACCCCTGGGTAGAAATAAAGGTAAACCTACAACGAAGAGGAGAAATATGAAACGATTTCCATTCATCTTTCAAAGGAGTGCACACCAAGGAACCCCATCGAAGAAAGAAACTAGAAAAGACAGACATCGACAGGATGCAAAGATAATATCAAATTTATGACCAACATTCTGCCTAAAGAGAAGAAAGAGAAATCACGAGGCTCAACGAAAACATGGAGATGCTTGCTACAGAAGAGGAATGCCTTTAGCAATCGTTTACCAAACAAAGGAACTAGAGCAATGAAAACTAGTAGCAGAACTTTACCACAGTGTATAGGCCAGTGCTATAGCAAAACAAATGAATTATCACCCCTTCCTACATTCAGTCGAAGCGCAAAGCAGCCGAATATAAGATCATCTTCACGGTAGAAACAACAAAGAATCAAACTGGCACTAAACAGCACAGGATAAGAGAATACCGTCTAACAACATCCACAAAAAGAAAAACACAGACATCAATCGACCAAAATCTAAATACAGGTAGGGAAAGCTTAATGTTTTTTGCATCCACAATTTGGAATTTTTGAATAATTTGAGATATAAAAAAGCATATGAAAGAATGATATAACATTTAAAATCTAATATAAACGTGAAGTATATGTATTATGATATGTTCGATGTTGTTGAGTAATAGAGTTTTGTTTTTTTGTCTTTTCAGATGATTAATTGAAGTCTTCTTTCTTTCATTATTTTTATCTTTATATTGTAGGCTAATTAAAGAATCTTCTTGTAAATTGTAATCATGTTAAAATATGAAAAAGCTAGTAGCTAAACTGTTTATACTTACTGGAAAATGGAAATGAATATTTTTATGAATTAAACACCAATACTACTATCGTATTTATATTGATATTGCCTTTTGTTACATTCCGTTAAGATACTATTTTAATTTATAAAATAAATCATACTTGAGGCAACTAGCGCAAATGGATGAAATAAAATGACTAAGGTATTGGTTGTACAAAGTACAGGGAAAGCAATCCTTGAGTTGCTTAGCAGTACACAAATGTTTTATCTTATTACTATATTTTTATGTATTAATTAAAGTATCGGTATCGTTATCGGTATTTCGGTATTCGGCACCGTAAAAAGAAAGTAGAGTATCGGCAATCAGGTTCTCGGCCGTCTTTTCTTGTATCGGTACATCCCTAACAAAATATATTATATAGATATATATTATATATATATATATATATATAGAATATTATATAAGTGATATTAGATAATATATAGTAGATTATAGTATATATAGTATTATATATATATATATTATGATGATATAATATAATTATAGTATATTATATATATATCACAACATAAAAATATTCCTTAATCTTTATCCGCACCACATTTACACGCAGAAATACACACACACCACACCACACACACACCTCACCCACCATACGCGCCCACCCACACCAACCACACATACACACACACACACACACCACACCACACAGCACAGCACAACAACCACACCACACACACACACACATGACTCACGACCAAGGATTAAAATTGGAATTCAATTGTAAAAATTTATCTGCTACATGTTTCTGACACTCACATGGCAAAGCTGTTACTAATTCATTTTAATATATTTATTGAAAATAAATTATTTATATATGCCTTATTTGGACAGAACGATTGAATTTTACAGTAGATGCGGTTCACTGATTAATTAATTTTTACCATTTTAAGTAAAATCTTTATGATTATTTCGATAAGCCTAGTCCGTGTTTAAAGATTGCAGAATTCCATTGTAACATATGGCTATGAAAAGAACATAAGTTTGAGATTAGTGAATTATGGTATTACTATTTCACTTGCATCTTTTATCTGTAGAAAGAAGTTAGCAACATGTTGCAAGCAAACTGAAAAGAAAACAAAGACAGTATGGTTTGATACGGAGACTGACTTGAAGATATGTCTATGAAACAAAACAGATACAAATGAAGTAAATATTACCTGATTAATGTCTCCAGAATATTCAAGGAAATCAAACTGCCTATTTTCATTCTTCAAGCACTGTTTCCATAGTGAATAAAATCTTATTTGGCTGTGTATATTTATCAAACTTTCTTTTTTATTATATATGGAAAAAAAAAACATCCTGTCGTTTCTCGGTATTCTGAGGGGGATCCACATTGCAACAGACGATATTAAGAATTAATTTTTTTAAGAATAAATAGAAATTTTAAGTAAATTTTTACTGATACCTCAATGATCGAGTATACTTCGCAATATCCTTATCGGAAGGGCATTAAAAATTCTAAATTCAATTTTAAAGTTCAGATCCTCAATCGGACTGCATTTTTTGTAAATTAAAAAAAAAACAAAAAAAAAATCTGTAGCAGGAATAGCGGAAGATGGTTCCTTCATCGGGCAATACAGGCCGCATAGAAACGAACAAATAAAGAAAGGAAGGGGAACAGAATAGGAATAGAGCGGAAGAGGAGAGGGGAGAAGTTTTCCCATTCACTTTCTTATTTTGATGGTGCCTTTTCAAATGTTGCGCGAAAAAAATAACAATTACAAGCGTTATTATTATTTTGGTTTGTCGGCTTTGACGAAAAAATTCAGCTCCAAACCCTTTTCGCTGTTACGTATATGGAAGGAAAAGTTTCAACAAAGGCGAGATAAAAAAGTGAATTTTATGCTTAACCCTTCCCTCTAATTTTGGTATAATATATATAATAGTAAGTAGTAATAATATACGTATAGTATTAGTTTATATATATACGATAAGTGATTAATTTGAGCACTTATCTCTATAGTTTAATTTAAAATATGCAAATATATGCAAGCATGTATCTTAGTATATAATATACTTACTATAAGTAATATATATAGCTTATAGTATATATATATAATATATATATATATATATATATATATATTAGTTATATTATTAATATTATATATATATATATATATATATATATATATATATATATAGTATATATAATATTATAATATATATAGTATGATATTATTGGTGTTTAGTTGATCGTGTCTGAAGAGCATTACAAGTTAGTTGGTCGAAGAAAACGCTATGGCCTTAGTTCACCCAGGTGTTGTGGAGTCGGTTTCAAAAATTTTTCCGACGTGCCGACTCCGACCCTCTTTCAAAATTACCGACTGCCACTGCCGCGGACTCGACTCCGACTCTTGAAATTAGCGGACTCCGAACTCCGGACTCCGACTTCCACCGCTTTTTGAAAAGCGAGCTCCGACTCCGATCCGACCCGACTCCAACCTTTTTGAAAATGTACCGACTTCCGAGCTCCGACTCGGACTCCGACTCCGACTCCACCTATTTAGGAAAATTATATAGTTATATATATAATAAATATATATATATAATATATATATATTATATATATATATAATAGTAGTATATATATATATAGATATATTATTAGATATTATATTTACATATATATAAATTATATTATATAGTATATATATATATATATAGTATATATATATATATATAGTATAGTATATTAATATAATATAAGTATATAATGTAGTATAGTATATATAATAAAGTATTATAGTATATTATATATATATATCATAATGTATATAGTGATATATATATATCATTATGAGGGGTTTGTTTTTTTCTTAGAAAAATTCCATATCTGCCTGGAATTAAGATATAGAGTCTAAAGTTACGATTGTGTCAGATGGACATCTTAGAGGAGTGTTAGGTGTGTGAGAAATTATTAAAATGAGGAATGACCGGTATTAGAGAGTGTGTGGTGGGAAGTAGAAAGGGGTAGATGAGAGATTTAATGAATACGTTGAGAGATGGTTTGGTAGTGTGGAAAGGATGGATGATAGTTGGTTGTGTTAAGCGGATGTATGAATAGTGTTGAGTATGCTGGGGAATCGACCGGCTGTGGGAGAGACCGAGAAAAAAGTGGATTGAGTCAGCAAAGATTGATTCCTGAAAGGTAGAGAAATCTGAGTTGTAGCAGAGGCGAGGGGACGAGAAGAAAGGTTTGCATAAAGGGAAGTGAATGGCGGTGGGACTGTTGTTTGTTGAGAGGTGGTATGGTTGTGGCCCACCTCCGTTAAGGGATAAAACCCTACATTGGCGAGGATGCCAAGTGAGAGATCCGTCCGTTGGAAGCTCTGAGTGGTGGATTTTCTTTACTGCGACGGTTGGTCACTAAGAGGTATAAAGGGGCGTAAGGCTGAGCTATTCTTGTCGACTTTCGTTCTATTAGTTCTAGTACTGTTTTCTTGATTCCAGTTGCATTTGCTTACGC
Source organism: Trachelipus rathkii (assembly GCA_015478945.1). Taxonomy (NCBI): domain Eukaryota; kingdom Metazoa; phylum Arthropoda; class Malacostraca; order Isopoda; family Trachelipodidae; genus Trachelipus; species Trachelipus rathkii. The sequence goes on along the minus strand of JABUQX010001571.1, from coordinate 60,203 downwards.
ACTTAAACCCCAGAGTCTTGGGGAGAGAAGGTGGGTGATGATAATTGATGAATTATATATAGGTATTATGATATATATATATTTATATATATATATATTATATATATATATATTATATATAATATATAATAATATATAGTGAGTAATAGTATTGGGCAGGGAATTTTGTACAAGCTGTACTGGTTGATGGGTAACGAGTTTAAAAGTTTGGGGGTGGTTTTTAATTTCGCGTCTCTCGCTCTCTCGTCTTCCTTCTTCTTCGCGATATTTTTAGGGTCATCTTAAATTACAGGTAGATAGGCAATGCCAGCCTACGGACTATCCAGAGTCGGTAGTGACTGTAATGAATAAATGTGAAAGCAATCATATCTTGCAGTACTAGAGTCTTTTTTGTATATTTTGGGAGTTGTTATTCATTATTATTGATTTTTTTTATATATTCAAACCATTAAATCTAATGTACATTGTGTTGTATATATATAATATATATATTATAGTATATATATATTATTATATAATATATAGTATAATATAAGTAGTATATATTATATAGTATAGATATATAAATATAGTATATAATTATATATATATATATATTATATATATAATATATATAATAGTAGTATATATATATATATATAATATATATGATATAGTAATTATATATTATATATATAATATTATAGTGATAGATATATATTATATAATTATATATATATATAGTATATATGATATATATAATGTATATATATATAATATATATATAATATATATATCAGTGTCTAAAGCTGACATCATTTAACTTGAGAACGGCAGCACCTACAGTAGCACAAATTCCTTTTTTTTTCCATTTTATTCGTCGGGAAATATTTTAAAAAAAGAAATTTTATTCATTCTATTAATTATGGGGCTCGAGCCGACGGGGGCAGAGGGGGGGGGACGAGAAGTCCCCCCCGTCGGTCCAACGGAGGCCGAGGAGACCGCCCGACATTTCCTGCCATCTTTGCAGTGTTCTCTGTTGAGAAGACATTACATTAAAATGAATACCAAAGTGTAAAAGGTGGAAGGTGAAAAATTATTCTTTTTTTTACAATTAAGGAATACCCATAGGGTAAACCGCAAAGATGCAGGAGTCGGGGCTCTCCGCCTCCGCGTGGAGCGACGGGGGACTTCGTTCCCCCCCTACTGTTCCCCGTCGGCTCGAAGCCCCTAATGGGGAGAATAAAAAAATTTTTTTTAATTTCCCTAAGGATAAGTTGCTAACTCCCAAGCAAAATAACTACCGGCTAGTTAAAAAAAAAAAAAAAAAAAAATTTGATTCCCACAACTCTCAATTCGCAATAACTTAAAGGTCTTGACCATTATACGCAAACCTTGTTATTGGAGGACGTTTTGTTAAAAGAAAAAAAAAAAAAAAAAAAAAAAAAAAAAAAAAAAAAAAAAAAAAAAAAAAAAAAAAAAAAAAAAAAAAAAAAAAAATAAAAAAAAAAAAAAAAAAAATTAAAATTAAAAAAATTTAACAATTGATCATTAAAATAAAATAAGTTATTTTATTATTTATATTATTACTATCATTTTTATTATTTTATTATTATTTTTATTATTATTATTATATTATTATTGTACGAAATTTTTAAATTAATAAATTTAAAAGTCTGAAAGAATTTTCCTTTAATACAATAGTGAAGCAAAATAATGTGTAATACAAATGCATATTTCACAAAAAAAATCGAACTCGAAATTGCAAATTATTTGGTACGATTTCACGGGAAATTCGCTAAATTAAAAACTTGTCAACCTTACGTCTATAGCAACAGTACAGCTTGTACAAATTTGCCTATATATATATATATATAGCAAATTTAAACCTTCATTTTATAGTGATATATAATATATATTATATATATATATATATAATATATAATATATATATGATATTTATTTATTTGCACATTCACCATTTTCCTGCATGCGCAAGGGTGGTGGGATGGTGGTAATAATTTTCACAATTATTCACCGCCCATTCACGAAATCTGTTTCAATCAAAGTTAGAAAGAAGTTTCAGCCCCCTAGCCAGGGTAGGGAAAACAATTCTAAAAGATTTTCTTCAAATGTTTCGTCTCCTTAACTTTATAAGTACCTTCAGATTTAAGCTAAGATTTAATTTTGATGATATTTAAATTTTCTTCGAAGACATATATAGTCTTTTTTAATATTTATCAAGATTACCAAGAAGAAAATAGAGCGTTAAAATTTTTTGATTGTAGCTCCTCCATCTCAGGTTTCCAAAAAAAATTAATTTAAAATGTATAAAATTTTTGGATATGTGTTAAAATTCGAATCTTGTTAAAATTATTTTTCCATTTGTAAGTAGTTGAAGTCACGTTCTATCAAAAGAAACATTTCTCTCTCCTGAAAGAGGCAGCCAACTTCTTAAGCAAGTCTTTCAGATTTGCGTTCTTCCTTCCAATAAATCATTTCCTTGACTTTCTTCTTCTTAAACATCTCGCTTCTGTCCCTTCGTCTTTTTCGCCATCCCCTCTGGTTTCCACGCTTACACGACTTTCGCAGCTCTTACACCTCCAAGCCAGAGAAATCATCTTTTAGTTGGCACTTACTTTTTACACTCCCCTCAGCATACCTAGGTCTTTTTCTATTCCATCTATATTATTATAGTAATAATTATATATAATAGTATATATATATATAGTATATATTCTATAGTTATAGGTATATATTATATATATATTATATATATATATATATATATAATATATATATATATATATATATTTATATATATATATATGTTTCAAATATATATATATATATATATATATATAGTAAGTATATATTATATTATATATATATATATTATATATAGCTATATATATTATTATTATATATATATATAGATATATATATATATATATATTATATATATATATATATATTGGTTGAAATTAGATTTCTCAATAAATAAAATCAATATTGCTTTATTTGATTTGACATTGACCACTATCTCAAAACATTTGGCTCTCTTGCAACAATTTTTGTTTAACTACGTTCCTCTTAATATTTTTTTATGACCTGAGTCACCGTTTCTTTACGCTTTGGATCGTAAAAGTTGGCGCCGCCATGGTGTTGAAATAGTCTGTGAATAGGGCTTCTCAATCTAGGGAGATCAATCATGTCCTAAATCTATTTCTAAATCTAGGAATCAATGATACTTCATATTTTTAAGATTATATTCCAAGAAATCCATTTTTAAGACTTCACTTCAAGGAAAAAAAAGATTAGAGGGACCGAGGGAGAATTTGGTGATGGGATGAGGAGGGAGAAACTTTTAGGAGGTTTAGGAAAAGGGGAGGGATTTTTCAAAAAAGGGGGGGGAAAGGGGGGTTTGAGGGATTACGATCTATTTAAAAAGGGTTGGACACGAGTTAAAGTCGTTTCTGTTTGGGCCTGAGATCTACTCAAAGTAAAATCTAATTGAATTAGCTCCTTTTGAAGTAAAGCTTCGGCTACCGCACTTTCCATTATAAAGACCTAAAAGTTGGTTTAAAAGGAATGTGAACACTTTATAACGTATGCATATTTTGCCATATATTTTGTATCATATTATAATATAATTATATATATTCAATGTATTGCGCAACACTTTTATACTTTTCTTTTTTCTTTTTAATTTTTATTAATGGGGTTTTAAATATAAAGGCAGCTTAGAGTTTAGAGATTAGACAAAAGAATCTCTCACTTTAGAATTTTTTCCACTTACTTGGATCAAAGGTAAAGAATTGTTCATTATTTAATAAATAATAATAGGTAATTATGTTGACAATAATCTGTTCATATTTTATTGTTTTAAAAATGAAGATGTTTTGAGTGAACTTTGATGTTATTGAAATAGATATTTTTAATGGTATGCTTTGATATATTTGTTTAATTAATAATGATATTATAATTTATACTTTTTATTATTTTTGAATAGAATGATATCATTATTAATATTGAGAATGAAATTTTTGATATGATTAATGATATAAATTGTGACATTTTTATTTCCTTCTCACGTAAAAATGTTAAGGTAAAATACGACTAAGTGAATTTTTAATAGTAACAGCTTAAAATTTACTTTTAAAATAATATTAATGTTTAACATATCTATTTTTCCCATTTTTCTTTATTTAGGTTTTTTCAGATTTAGAGAAAACAGTTTAGGAAACTGTAGTTTTTTCAGACTTAGCTTTTTTAGATTTGGTATATTTTTTATGGAATGTTGTTTGAAATTTGAGGAGGATAAAAGTAAAAAACTCTTCTGGAAATGTGTGCCGATTTTATTAACCTACATCTGAGGGAAAGATTAAAATAGTATCGCACGAGACTAGTCTTCCCTTGAATCAGGAATGTCGAATGAGCGATTTAATCTTGCTTCAATTAGAGTGTGAAACGGTTGTAGGCGACGTAGACCAAATTGGTTTTTGGTAGTTGAGTGGCCACCTTACGTGTCTCACGTGCACCTATATTATTGGTACGGTGGTAACGGACTAACAAAGACAATAGACCGTAAGGAACGGGGTTGAAGGATTGCGCCGTACAACGAACCTAAGGATATTTCATGTGACCACGAAAGCATGCCAATTGCGAGACTATAACAATTTATTGATGAGAGGGAGTAGAGTCCTTTGTCACTTTTAGAGCAGGACTCCAAGACTTCCAAATCTCCAAACCTTATGCCAAGCTGTTGTAAGGTGGGAAAATTCTCAATCTAATACTGTTAAGTACTGAAAATTATTTTACACAAAAAAAAAAAACATGATTTCACACTAAAATTAAAGAATTAAAGATAGAGAAATTGGTGCATAAGACGGTATCAATTATATAACACCTTTGCGGTTGTCTTAGTTTATATTATACGTATATTTCAGCTTATGCCAAAATTTCAAACCACAAAAAGGTAGTTTAAATTTTAATTTAAACCAGGATGTTGATTGGTTTTCATAAAACGATAGAAGTTTAGACAGAAAAATTCTCCATTGATAGCTTATTAGAAAAGAGGCTGAACTTTTTTTGTATAGGAGTTGTTGAAAAATAGTGAAAATAATAAAATTTTTAGAGACATTTTTTAAATATAATAAGGTGGTTATAAATTAAAAATCTGAATTAATGTATATTCATTATGTATGTTTTTTGTTTTGTTTTTTGTTAAAGCAAATTACTAGAAAAATAATACAAAAATAAACATTGCACATTTGGTGGTTCTCTTATGTACGGCTCCCAGAGGGAAGTTCTTGTGAGAGAATACAAGTAGAAGAAATTATTGCAATTGAACAGCTGTAAATAACAATTAAAGGACGTTGGACTGAATTAACATTTTTATTCTGAATATCGCGACTTAAATGAATAGTACAGACTGAGAGAATTTAGATTAGGGTGAAAAAATTATTCGTAATTATTCAATTAGTTAAGTAATGTGGAGAGCTAGTTATAAAGATGATAAGAATTTCCAAAAACAGAGGCACAGAGAATACATAAATCTTTATAAGAAAGAGTATATGGTCCACATAATATTTTCGTTTGAAGAGAAAGATTTTTTATTTATTTGATTTGGGAACAAGATAGCGTATGAATAAAATAGTAAAGGAGACAGGAGAGAAAGGAGTTGAGGGATAAAAGAAAAAAAAAAACAGGTTTGGGATGGGGAATGGCCTCCAGAGCGGAGGGAGAGCAGAAATTAGTCCGCTGAATTGGGAGAGTATCCGGAAAGAAGAAGAGGAGATCTTCAGTTGAGTGGCGAGATCGAAATTCAGGGGGGGAAGGGATTTTACCTGCCAAAGAGTAAAAGGAAAGGGATTGAAACTTTTGGCGCCAATTGAGACCCTCATTCTCCTTCAGTTCTTCCCCCATTCACTGATTTTCCCGATTCTACGACGCTTGTGAATGTCAGTCCTTGGCATGCAATACAAACAGACGACCACCAGACTCACAGTTGTTTTATATATATATATGAATATATATATGTATATAGTAATATAGTGATAATTTATATATTAGAATATATATTAAGTATAATATAATATTATATCGTTTTTACTTTTATTAATAATAATTTATTAATAATACCTTTTCATTTTATTATTTTGACTAATCATTATGGGTGACGTAGTCCATGTTAAATAATTTTTCATTTGTGTGTGTATTCGATTTCGGTTTATTTTATAACCCGATTTTTTTTTTAAACTCGGTTTTTTTTTTTTATGTTTTTTTTTAGTGAGAGGAAAATAAGTGTTAGTATCTTTTCATATATACCATGTTAGGGAGTGAATTAAAAAAATATATTGTTATTTTTTTGTTCAAATTATTGTTGTAGATTAATTAGTAATTTAGAAAAAAATTTAGTATATTTAATTACCAAGTGAGGTTAAAACCTTTTTGGGGATTAGACCCCAGACACCATAAGGGTCACTAGGACAAGGTCACCTCAAATGGTCACCAAGTCGACGGAAGAAGTCACCCAGAAGGTTACACCAAAGAGTTCAGATCAAAAGGTCACCAAAAGGTCAAAAATCATCAGCAAAAGGTCACCAAAGGTGCCACCAGATGGTTCACCAAGAAAGGTCACGAAAAGGTCATAATTGCCTAAATTGACCCAATAAAGAACAAGAAAAATTTATTATATTTTTATCCAACTAATTAAAGAACCTAAAAACATTTCGGATCCTTGTTATATTTGACCTAAAATAACAGAATTGTATATATTTTTGATACAAAAAATTAGATAAATTATATTTTACGACCTTATAATTATTTAAAAGATTATTTCTACTGCAACAGAGAGATTATAAAAACCAAACAAATATTGGAACAGAATGAAATTTGTTTGGTATAGTAAATTGAGGTTGATTCCAACTTAGAAATATTAGATAGAAGAACATAGCACAATTTGAAGAACTTTGAGAAACGGTTAAGAACATATAAAGGGTTACAAACCCTTTGACAAAGAAGAAACAAATAAGGGTATGGACCTTTACATTTCAAGTAACACACCCGACTAGAAAAGGGGATAGTTGTTTCTTAAATTACTAATTACAAAGAATTAAATTAAAGTTAATTATCATTAGACCTTTGATATTATTTTTTTAAATAATTTTGAAAAGGAATTTCATAATGCATTTTTGAACTTTTAAAAAAATTTTGAAAGAAAATTATTTTTGTTTGTGAACTTTGTAACTAATTGAATTTTTTTTTTACATATTTTTGAATGAAAAGATTTTTTTTTTATTTTTGAACTTTGGAAATTTTTAAAGTTAAGGTTTTAAAAGAAAAATTAGTCTTTGGTAAAATTTTGAACATAGAATCAACGTGATTCAAATTGTTTAAGTTTAAAATTAATAGGAAAATAAGTATTAGCACAGTCTATTTAAAATTAAATTAGTGAATCAATATCTGCTTTGAACAATTCAAAGAAATTTTCTGGGGAATATACTATAAAAAAAATTCGAATCTTTACGATAACTTATAGAGAAAAATATTTACGACAATTGTTATTTTTGGGAAAAGTTTTGGAAAATATTTACGAGAATGTTCTGTCCTTCTATTTTTTATATGAAATTTTGATACTGGGTGTGAAGATTTCTTTTTTTTAAGAATCATTATAGTGTCAAAATAATTACAGATAGGATTGGTTTAGCTACGAGAAGATAACATTATAAGGTCCTTGAATGTTGTTGATAAGTATGGTTTCTTTTTAGGGATTTATACTTTTAAGGTTTGACAAGGTATTTGGATTTTGAGTGCAGTTCAAGTCTAAATTTGGAAAGATTTCTAAAATGACTTTCAAACAAAGTTCTCATTTATGCTTTAACGACCAGTGGTTGGATATGCAAACTGAACCTTGGTTCATTTCGTTCACAGATTTACAATGTTCGTTATCTAAATACTTATGGAAAGACTTTCTTTAAGTCAGGTAAAATGCCTGCTACAAACCAACAATAAGGCTTTTTTGCAATCTTAGATACATGAAAAACTTGAATGGCCAGACTGTGCAAATCAAAATTACAGAAAAGATATTTAGAAAGATGTCCGCTGAAGTACAGGCCCTGTCCAAGGCCTCACATTGGATCCTTAGTTATTAATTTTTCATCCAGCCTAGAACAAAGATTTGAGGGAAACAAAGATTTGATTTTTTTTGCTAGTAGAGGTTACACCAATAACCGAATCACATTCTGTTGCGGAGAAAGCAAAAGCACAATATTCTACTTTGCACAGTGAAAGCTCATTCTACCCTTGAATTTAAAATTCAAAATATTTTTGATTTGGTGATTGTTCCTTTCCTCTAATTAGGACTTGTATGAGTTTTTTTCTTCTATTAGTACCTGGAATCAATATTATGCCGAATTATGTGGCAATTATTAAATTAGGACTGATATTTTTCGCATGGAAAATTACGACAGTGGAAAGGAATGGTTTTCTGTTTAAATAAGCAATTTTGTTGGGAATTTGGAAAGAACAGGGGTCGGATTTCTCAAATAACAGTTTGCACATGCTATAAGATCTCATGAAAGTATTCCTTTAAAGTTCCTATCACTCAAAAAAATGTTAACAAATGTAAGAGCTGCCCATATTATTAGATATGAAGAACATCTCAGAGTCAAAAACGGAAGGAAAAGAAAGAGAATATATAAAAAGTTGAAAAAGATATTATCCATACAGATCAAAAACTTGAAGAGCAGAGAAAAATGTAAAAACTGAAGCTTTAACAGAAAGAAGATGCTATAAAATCAAAAAATTCAAATGCTTGAGAAGAAAAAGTTAACCTAAATCTCCCCATTTTAGAACTTTTGTGACACAGTGGACGCTATTCACCTTGGCTATTAATGTAAGCTTTTAACTTTATTTTTCTTTTTCTTTCTTTCTTTCCTTTATCTACGTTCTATTTTCCCAAGAATGGGAGTAAGGTGCCGACGCTTAACGTGACGAAGCATCGGAAAAGGAAAAGCTAGTATAAGAAGAACTGACACAAAAGTCGAAAAGAAAGCCCAGCCTTAGTGCCATTAACTAGTGAGAACTCGTCACAGTTCAGAAAAATCCACCCTAAAGCTCTGGGGGACAGCGACGGGACCCTCACTATGTTAGATCGTCAATGTAAGGGATCATCCCTGGCCCAGGGGGCCACAACCATACCCCTCACATCCCCCGCCATTCACTCCTGTTATTACACTCTTTCTTAAATTTCTTTTCGCCTCTACCAAACTCACATTTTATTCTTCTCCTTTCAAACAATTCGTTTTACTGACTCAATACACTTTTTCTTCGATGTCTCCCAGCCGGTCGGTCCCAACACACTCCGCCACTATACATCGCTTAACAACCGACTATCATTCATTCCTCCCTTTCCATATGACCAAACCATCTCAACATACTTTCATTTATTCTCTCATTTACCCCTTTCTTCACACCACAAAAAACTCTCTCTAATAAGGTTCATTCCTCATTTTATCAATTCGTTCACACCTAGCACTCCCCTAAGAATTGTCCATCTGAACAATGTGAACCTCCTTTAAATCTATACTTCTATATTCCGACCAGAGTCTCACTTTACGTAACAATAACACAAGGTAACAACTACCCTCATGTAAGGACCCTAGCACACTCAAGAACTTAGTCCCTTTATATCACCAAAACGATAATTTTAATTGCACCGCCACTTTCTCCGCCATTTTTCACAAACTTTCCTAATTACACGTCTTTATGCATCATCGTCTTCCCCTTCTCATCCCAACATTATACCCTAAATATTTAAACTCAGCACAGACACTTGGTTCCCAGCTGCTCACCATCTCAAACATAACTCAACCAACTGCGAGGACCTGTCCTCACTCCACAACCATAACCTTACTCTCTTCTACGTTTACTTTCAAGCGCCCTCCTTTTACAAACCTGGCCAAATCTCTCTACCAATTCCTCTCAAACTCATCCTCAAGAGATTCGCCACACAGAACCAAATCATCGCAGATATAATAGGTAATTAAAAAAACTTGTTTACCCTTTTGGAAAAAAAAATATATTAAAAAAAAGGTAAAAGATGGATTACTAAAAAAAAAAAAATATTTTTTTTAAATCATTTCTTGATGATGAACAATTTCTAAAAGTAAAAAATATTCTAAATTTAATGTATTTATGAAAAAAAAATTAAATAGGTTG
>JABUQX010001571.1:32500-47500 GCA_015478945.1 Trachelipus rathkii | reverse complement strand
TTAATACTTAATACTTTACTTTTAGCTTTGGAATTTTTTTAGTGTTATTGGGGGGGGGCCCCGGGGGGCAAAGCCTCGTGTCATATGTTAATAGGACCTCATAATTGTGGGTATATATTATTGTTTTGACTTTTCTCGGTATAATACGATCCTTGAGAAAAGGGTACAAAGTCGCAAATGTCCCATTAAACTTTCCAATTCTATGGTTCAACTCCTGGAACACCTCATTTCTTACTCCACTATACACTCTTAAATATTCAAACTGGTCCGTCTGTTTCAGTACTTCTCCCTCAAATTCTATATTCAACTCCTGCTCCTTACTCACCATCATAACCTCCGTCTTCCTCTTATTGATTTTCATTCCCTTCTCCAATAGCACCTCGTTCCACACCACTATAAACCTCTGCAGGAGCCTCCCTCTGAACTACCGAGATCAACGCCAAATCATTCACGTATCCAAACATCTCTCTATCCAACCTTTCCTGTACCACCTTGCTACAATAGTCCATAAACGTTATGAACAAAATTGGGGAAAGTACACTTCCCTGTTGTATGCCTGTTGCTTTAGCAGATTTTACGTTAAATATAAAAACCGGAACTACAAGTTGAATCAATAGGTAGTGAATCTGCCTTCCAGGGTAGATAAAGGGAATAAAGTAAAAAAAACCACATACACCTTAAATTTATTACAGAAATAATATAAAAAATCCACACCGATTATATTTACCACATCGAATCTTATAATAAATCTTTAAATTTTCCCTAATAGGTACACACGACTACAAATAATTATTGTACCCGATATTTCAATTCCACTTTACAGAATACAAAGAATTATCTACATCTACAACTTCCTGTATTATATTATACCACTACCTTTTACTACCACCAGGTATTACCATATACTACAATATTAATTAGGACAATCATATATCTACAACATAAAAAAAAAGAAAAAAAAGAATATAATAAACGCTAAATTCAATAAAATAAAACGTTTAATAATACAAAATTGTTAATTCGGAATTAGTTTCCTTTCTAGTTTTGGGTTTGCCAAATATGATCCCACTTTATTGTCTTTGAGGTACCACTTTATTGTCAAGTTATCGTACCTACACTAATTAAATTTCTTTCAACTTTGTTTTTCGAATGTTAAGTTTTCTATTATATTTCTTTGATACTTTTAATTTTCCAATTTGTTTTGCCACTTTTATTCCAAAATAGTTTTTCCACTTTTTCAGTTTTCTTTTCAGTTATTGTATCTTTCTGTTTGAAGTCTTTCATGTTTATTTTCTATTTATAATTTTATAATTTAATTATTATTTTAAAGTCAGTCCTTATTTTCCAATTTAATAAATCTTTTATTTTAGCTTCCAAATATCACTTATGTAATACAATTACGTTTAGGTGTACCACACTGTTTTATTTAATTCCATTACGTTTTAGGTGTACCACACCGTTTAACTATTATGTATTAGGTGTACCACATCGTTTAACTGGAGTCCCAGAAAAAGGTTGAAGCTTCAGAAAAAAAAACTGAAAAGAGACGAAAAAAAAACAAATCCTAACTAAACCAAAATAATAAATGAATGAATTATATATAGAGTTAAAATAAAATAAATTAACCAATCATGAAGTGAATAAATACAGAATTTAACATTAACATCATAAATCAGTCAAAATTACATAATTAAATATGACATTAACATTACAAATTAATCTTACTTAAAAAATCAAATATTATTTAAAATAAAAAATGTATCAAAAGAATCAAAAATAAAATTACAATCAACCAAAATAAATCCTACCTGGCCAAAATTATTGTCCAGTTTTTTTTTCTTCTACCTTCTACTTCAATTAAATTACACTGAGTACTTCTATTACAGTGGACCTTCACCTTCCAGAACCAGACACTTCTATTACGTTGCTTCAAACCTTCAAAACAATAAAAAATCTACTCTATATATATACATACCGTATATATATATATATATATATATATATATATATATATATATATATATATATATATATATATTTTATATATATATATATATATATATATATATATATATATATATATATATATATATATATATATATATATATATATATATATATATATATATATATATATATATATAAAATCTACTTTATATATATATATATATATATATATATATATATATATATATATATATATATATATATATATATATATTATATATATTATATAAAATATATAATATATATATATATATATATATATAATAAAATCTACTTTATATATATATATATATATATATATATATATATATATATATATATATATATATATATATATATATATATATATATATATATATATATATATATATATTATATATATATATATATATATATATATATATATATATACCGTAAGATTGGGTAACTTTGACCAGTGGGGCAACATTGAACAAAATCGACCCCCTTACCTGTTTCATGTTATAACTCACAAAGTATTTGGTGTAGAATGATGATTTTTTATTTTTATTTTGAAGGTTAAAGGATAGCGGTTTCGTGTATTAACTAAGGAAAAGCACTTGGCTTCAACTTTAGGTTTTATCTGGAAAAATGTAAAAAATTTTTTTTGCTAAAAAATGTGTTGCACGAAAAAGTACCCCCCATTGGAGCAGAAGGAATTTTTTAAAAAGTATAACAATTGGTAAATTTTTGTCGCTATGTATCAGGATAAAAAAACCACTAATAGCGAAAAAATTTTTTTTTTGGTTTCAAAGTTACTAAGTTACATGTTGGGTAACATTGAACGCTCTATAAGTGTTTCAAAAGTAATGGAATTTGATAAAAAGTAAAGAAATTATTATTTATTTATTGTTTTTAGTATTTTTAATATTTAATATTTATTTATTAACCCAACCTTTTGATGTAAGTTTCTTCAATCCTCTAAAACACACCTGGGGAAATATGATTGAGGATTACAAGCAGAAATACCCAACAACATCTACAGTTCATAAAAAGATATTTCCAAAGATGCTATCCAACCTTCTCAATACCCACTAATTTGCCTGTTGATGTTGAAACAACAATAGAATACCATACCAAACCGCCAATGTTAAAAAAAAAAAAAAAAAAAAAAAAAAAAAAAAAAAAAAAAAAAAAAAAAAAAAATGTAAACTGCTCAACTTAAGACATAATTACTTTAAAATAATTTGAGAATTGAATAATTATGTAAAAAGTTATAGAGAGGTAAACCAAAAATTGACAGTGTGTGATAATGTGGTACCTGTGCCCCTTAAATGTTAAAAAGTTCTCCCATTGTACATAATTACATATATTTATGCTCAAATAAGCCATTTATAAATATAAATATAAATATGAAAACCTATAAATATAAATATAACATTCAAAATAAGGCAGGTGGGGTAACTTTGAACACCTGCTCAAAGTTACCCAAACTGCCCATTTTCAAAAAATTGAAGAAAAAGCAAAAAAACAAAAAGAAAAAAAAAACAGAAGACCACCATATCTCAGGTATGTAAAGTACTAAACTTGAGATATATTTAGGCTAACATAGTTTGAAAATTCAAGTAGTAAAAAAAAAGTTAGTTAGGTGAACAAAAAAATTGTTCAAAGTTACCCAATCTTACGATATATATATATATATATATATATATATATATATATATATATATATATAATATAATATTATATATATATATATATATATATATATATATATATATATATATATATATATATAAAATTCAGGGGCGACTCGTGTATAGGAGCGATGGTCTTGTAATAAGACAGAAACGTACGATGATTTAGTCTAATAATAAGAAATTTAATAAACATACTTGTATCAGTTGTATGTAGTTTTTTAATTTCTATTTATAAAAGAAGTTGGGAGAGCAAGCGAAATCATTTTAGCTCCAGTCTTGCACCTATTCTTGCATTCATTGGGATTCCTTGTCTAATATGGACCATAGTAGTTCTGCATTCATAAATTGTATACTAGATAACTTTTTGACCCAGATGGTCCAAGAACCCACAAGATACGATGCACTACTAGACTTAATATTAACTAACGATGAAAGTATGGTGGATGAAGTTAGAGTTGAGGAGAATTTAGGACCTAGTGACCATAATATAATTAGATTTAATATGAATGTAATATCTGGGCCCAAATTGCAAGTTAATAAGCAAAAGATCTTAGATTTCCGAAATGGCGATTTTACCAAATTTCGAGACATGCTTAGTACAACTAACTGGGATAAAGAGTTTAAAGACCAAAACTGTTTTATCATGTGGGAACATTTTAAGCAAATTTTAATGAATATTCAGTCAGTATGTTTTAAAGATAAACCCATTAGGGTGGCAAAGAGGAAAAAACCTGTTGGTGGAATAGAGAGAGAAGAGAGAAAATTAATGAAAAGCGTAATGTTTTAAAATATTCAAGGGTAGTAATAGGAAGATGATTTAGAAAATTATAGGAAAATAGAAATGAACTTAACCAATCAATTAAGAAGGCAAAGAAGAGAGGCCAGAAATTAATTTAGCAAGGAATAGTAATAAGAATCTGAAGAAGTTTTTTAGCTTTTATAAATTTAAAAGTAAGAATAGGACAATTGGTCCAATTAAAATTGATGAAAATTTAGTGAGTTCAGATAAGGAGTTGCTCAACATTTTCAATGCTTATTTTGCTTCAGTTTACTGAAGAAAGATTAGATAATAGTTGGAGACTAATTAGTTCATTGTATGCATGTAACAAAAGACTTACAGAATTTTGAAATTTTGATGTAAAAGATATAAAACGTTTATTAGATCATATTGACCCAAGTAAAGCTGCAGGCCCTGATGGTATATATGGTAGAAATCTGAAAGAGGGTAGTACCAGCATTGCAAAGGCACTGTATTTGATTTTTAAGCAATCTATAACATTTGGTGAGGTACCAGATGATCTGGAAAATGGCATATGTTGTGCCTATTATAAGAAAGGTAGTAAAGAAGAATTTGGGAAATTATTAGGCCAGTTAGCTTTAACATCTCTGCGTTGTAAAGGTTTCTTGGAAAAGTTTTACTTGAAAAGTCATTATAGAAAATAAAATTTTAGAAAGACTAACAAGGTATTGTATGACTCCCAGCATGTTTCAGAAGGGGTAGGTCATGTCAGACAAACCTTTTTAGAATTTATGGGAATACATTACTGACTGCCATCAACTCGCAGGAGATCCAGTTATATGTATATTTAGACTTTAGTAAAGCTTTTGATAAGGTTCCCCACATAAAGCTGATGAAAAAGTTATTGCAATGTGGTTATAGGTGGATGGCTACATGTATGGATTAAAGAGTGGGTGTGCGAAATATAAAAAACAGTCTGTACAACTACAATGGCATAAATCATCCATGGGAAATAGTGAAGAGGTGTCCCACAGGGTTCAGCGCTGGGGCCACTATTGTCCTCATATATATAAAAGATTTAGACCAGGGACTTAAATGCAGGGTTTCTAAGTTTGCAAGATGATACTAAAGTGCCCACCTCAGTTAGGAATAGTGGAAGGATGCATAAAGATTCAAAATTATCTTGATAAACTTCTTGGGTGGGCAGATAAATGGCAAATGAATTTTAATGATAAAAAGTGTAAGCCTTCACCTAGGTTACTCAATTAAAAGTTTTAACTACGATATGAATGGGATTGGCTTGAGTCTGTGGACCAAGAAAAAGATTTAGGTGTGATTATAAGCAGTAATTTTAAAGTAGCTAATCAGTGTTGGAAGTAGAAATAAAGCTAATAAGATGGCTGGGCATAATAAATCGCAATGTTGTTTACAAGAGCAAGGAAGTAATTAGTAAACTGTATAATAGCTTTGTTAGGCCAGTAATAGAGTAATGTGCACAGTTGGACCCTTTATTTTAAAGAAAGGACTAGATATGCTAGAGAGAGGTGCCAACATAGAGCAACAAGGATGATTTCTGGGTTTGAGGGTAAGAGCTATGAGGAGAGGCTGAGGGAGTTAGGAATGTTTTCTGTAGAAAGGCGATTTCTCAGAGGGGAAATGATACAAGTCTACAAAATATTTACATCTATTGATAATACAGAGACCAATAAATTTTTCATAGTAGAACATGGACAGGTGACCAGGGGGCATAACAAGAAATTAAGAAGAAGCATGCCATCTTGATATAGGAAAGCAATCAGTAATAGGGTTGTTAAAATTTTGATAGTTTGCCAGAGGAGGTTGTTGAGTGGACTTCGATTACAACATTTAAAAAGGTTAGATTCGTTTAATGGATGGGTTGGAATCCATATTATATATTGACGAAGCCAAATTGCGGCGGTTTTTAGTTTGCTGATATAGTTATAGTTAGATGGCATGTGTGACCATAACTTAGTTATTAATGCATGTGGATGGTTTGGGTATCATATTTATATATCATTAGTTTTGACTAAGCCAAATTGGTAGATTTGTAGTTACAACAAATTGACAAGCCCTAGGGTGCTTTGTGGATTTGCCATGATCATGTTTGGGTAGTTGGGTGACTGGGACAGTCTCGATAGGCCCATGTGGCTTTTTACTGTCTCTATATTCTTAATGTCTTAATGTCTACAGTAATGTAAAAATCATACGTCTGGCAGCAATACAGAAAGAGGTTGTAAAATATACTAGTTTGGGGCGATTAGCGTAATCGCCTTGTAAAGTTGTCATACATTATTATTATTATTATTATTATTATTATTATTATTATTATTATTATTATTATTATTATTATTATTATTATTATTATTATTATTATTATTATTATTAATATTATTATATTATTATATTATATTATTATTATTATTATTAATATATATATAATATATATATATAAATATTATATATATATTTTTATTATTTATATTTATATTATATTTATTATTTATATATATATATATATATATATATATATATATATATATATATATATATATATATATATATATATATATATATATATATATATATATATATAATAATATAGAATATATATATATATATATATATATATATATATATATATATATATATATATATTATAATAATATATATATTTATATAATGGAGATTTCGTTAGAAATATATCACTAATTCCAACCTTTTTTCACAATCTCCTCAGGGAGCTCTGTATTAGATGAAATTATTGGGAAACAATTTCCAAAAACTGTTAAAACAAGATGGAATTTTAACATCCAAACTGTAAACATGGTTTTTGAACATAGAGAGCCATTGTTAGAGTGCTTTGAAAATATTCGAAATGAAAGCAAACAACGAGGAACACAGAGATCAAGCAGGAGATTTTCAAAGAATATTGACTGATCCTACTTTTGTATTTTGGCTCACTCTTTATCGCCATATAATGAATGCCACATGTAGATAGTTTCTTTAATAATAAAATTCAATCAAGAAATGCAGACATAATTCTTATGAAACAAGCTGTGAGTGAACTACAATTAGAATTAGGAAAGATTAAAAACAGTATGACCATCATAATGAAAGTAATTGAGGGAACGTATGATGTTTGTGAGGTGAAGAGATCGTTAAATGCTTCCAATTACTACGAATTTAAAAAAGCTGCTGCACATGAAGTGTGTGACATAATAATATCTTGGTCTAAGGAGAGGTTTTTGTTTAGTGATCATCTAGTATCAGCTCCACTTTTCGAGCGTGAACACTTTAAATTTTATAGAACCCCATTTCCCACAGTTGCATTCAAAAGACCGTAACTGTTTATCCATTTTTTAACATCTTGAGACACAAATCTGAACTTGAAGTTATAAATTCCTAGAGAAGATTTTTAACTTCGGAAAGGAGCTCTTGATTCTTTTAATACGGATAGGGTTCAATTTTTGGCTCGGGCTGATCCCCATTTTCACTCCCACTAAAAATGGACATAATATTCAGAATTTTCAGCCGATTTTGACCCTATAAACACCAAACTGTAACAATTTTTGCATTCTAAAACGCTGTTTTCGGGTGGTTTTCTGTGACTGTAGTCATTCTTTCAGAATTTTCAATTTTTCAAAATCCATGTTTTGACATTTTTCGTATCAACTTCCAGAATTTTTTCCGAAATGACTTCAAACTTAAAATATTCATAGATGGGTCCATTACCTACAATAATTACATGGAACATTTTCAATTTTTTTAGTTTTGTGCTCAGCGTTGTCCAATTTCCAAACCCATTTTTTTTGGATTTGAAAAGTGAAAAATTGATATATATTTTTTACTCATCCCATCAACATCAAATTTTCAGGGCTTGTACAATCGAGCAAGATGCATCTTTTTTACGTAGATAATTTTTTTTAAAAAAAATTGTTTTTTTTAAAAAAAAATTTTTTTTTTTTTGAAAATTTGTTCCAAGAACAAATCCAAACCTATTGCATATACAAAGAAATTATCTAAGTAAAAAATGTGCATCTCTTCCGACTACATATGCCCTGAAAATTTGATATTGATCGGATGAGTTGAAAAAAAAAATATATAAATTTTTCACTTTTCAAATCCGAAAAAAATGGGTTTGGAAATTGGACAACGCTGAGCACAAAACTAAAAAAATCGAAAAGGTTCCATGTAACTATTGTAGGTAATGGACCCATCTATGCATATTTCAAGTTTGAAATCATTTTGAAAAAATTCTGAAAGTTGATACGAAAAATGTTAAAAACATGGATTTTGAAAAATTGAAAATTCTGAAAGAATGACTACAGTCACAGAAAAACAACCGAAAAAACAACGTTTTAAGAGGGCAAAAAAAGCTACAGTTTGGTGTTTATAGGGTCAAAATTGGCTGAAAATTCCGAATTTTATGTCCATTTTTATGGGGGGGGGTGAAAATGGGGCTCAGCCCGAGCCAAAAATTGGATCTAGCCCTTATTAAGTACATTATAGAAAATGGAATGGATCAGATTTTTGAAGAAATATTAAAGTTGCTTAAAATTTTAATATCTAATCCAATGGCATCTGTTGAAGCTGAAAGATGCTTTTGTAGATTAAAAAGAATTAAAATCGTTATTCGGAATACAATGGGACAAGATAGACTGAATGCCCTTGTTGCCCTTGCAACTGAAAGAGATATTGTCCACAATTCGTCTTTGGACAATCTGGTGATTGAGTTATTTGCAAGTCAAAAAACGAGAAGAATGGACTTGTCAGCAAACAAAAATTATAAAATTTACAATTTAATTAAAATAATTCGTTATTTTAAATTTTATTTTAAACATTCGCAACAGATGACTTTTTTTTTTTTACCATACCGAAGTAGAATAATGCCAGAGGTGGCGAACCTGTCGTATATTATTTGCGATATATATAATATATATACTATATATATATATATATATATATATATATATATTATTATATATATATATATATTATAATATATATATATATAAAATGTGAAAATTCGCAACCCCATCCATTCCACCACTAGTCGCCCACTGATATATATAATATTATAATATATATAATATATATATCATATATATATATATATATATATAGTATATATATATATAATATTTAATATATATAATATATAAATATAAAATTTTTTATATATAGATATCTCTGATATATATATATATATATATATATATATATATATATATATATATATATATATATATATATATATATATATATATATATATATATATATATATATATATATATATCAGAGCTGGGCAGTATTTAAATACTTTAATTATCTAAAATTGTATTTAGTAATACATTTCTGTTAATGTATTTAAATACAGTATTTAACTACTTTTCAAAGTATTTAGATATTATGTTTAAAATCTAAATAGAAAGGTTGTAAATATATTTAAAAGCTCAAGATAAAAAATTCGTGAAACACGTTCATTCTTGTTTCGACAAATATGATTGCAGCTATGTTGAAATTTTTTTTTTTTATGAATTACAAAATCTGTTGCATCACCGATATTGGCGCAGAAGGTTGTTGGCATAGTGGAGT
Source organism: Trachelipus rathkii (assembly GCA_015478945.1). Lineage (NCBI taxonomy): Eukaryota > Metazoa > Arthropoda > Malacostraca > Isopoda > Trachelipodidae > Trachelipus > Trachelipus rathkii. Next base: position 37,479 of record JABUQX010001571.1, on the reverse strand, counting down.
AATATCTTTAATCTATGTGTTGAGCTACTTTTTTTTATTTATTTTTTTTATGCCAGCATGCCATTCAGTGATGGGAATTTTATTAATCCATTAATTGCCTGCCAGGAAATATTTTAAAATAGCAAATAAAACTGGTTATAAAATAAAATGTACTTGTGTATTGTGCATTAACGAATTATCAACAGCGAGCGATGCTATTAATAATCGTACAAAATGTGTGTATGAAATTTTCCATTGGGAGTCGGGAGTCGGAGTTCAGTTTTAAAAAATCGACTCTTGGAGTCGGGAGTCGGTTGTTTTCAATATCGACTCTGGGAGTCGGAGTCGATTTATTTTTTTTCGACTCCCCATCCCTGACATATATATATATATATATATATATATATATATATATATTATATATATATATAAATATATATATATATATAATATATATATATATATATATATATATATATATATATATATATATATATATATATATATAAAATACTAAAAAATAAAATTTAAGGTTTTTCTTCATGCTTGTCGCGCACCCCTTGGTATTTTGTGATGCACCCCAAATTTAATATTAACAATAGAAATCTAAAATATAAATTACTTTTTAGATTTCTATTGTTAATATTAAATTTAATTTTAGTCTTACAACACCCAGCACTTAATGAGGTTTCAGAAAAGAAACGAAAATTTGTGCTAAGTAAATTATTAAATAGTGACTTTCCTTCTAAATTATTAACAAGATTCTATATAAAGGCTTCTATTATGTACCTAATCCTTTAGCAATCATTGCTGAATACGTACAATACATTCAATATGCCTGATATCAACTTAGGAGATCTTAACTACGAACTTAGGAAAAAATTTCTCAAATACAGAGATCAAATGATTTCATCTAATGTTAAAAAGATTCAATTAAGCTTCATCAAAAACTGCCTAAAAAATTTAGTTATACCTAAGACTCTGTTACCTAACAATCTTTCAACAAATGATAACCCCCCTTTCCCTGATATATACACATAGGGAAATTCTTCTTAGCAAAATGTCAACTATCATGAAAGAAATTAAACTCGCTTTCGGACAAAGTTTTAAATACTTCAAAATTTTCCAAGAGTCATGGTATAAACAGAACCCAAACTCTCAAGATACCTTCACCCAGTTACTCAATTTAGCACATCAAAGAAAAGATTTTATCATCAATGAAAAAAAGAGAAAACTTAACAACAAATTTAATACTATTTATTATAATAGTGTTTGGGTGAAGAATTCTAATTTTAATAACATCATAAATAAATCAGATTTAGAACTATCTATGGATCAAAAAATCATTTTGGGCTTTGGGCTCTCATTTTCTCTACAAAATTTGAACCTGATTTCGAAATTTATTGTGGACTTTGAAAAATATAAAACTAATTTCAAAGAAGAATCTCTCACTCTGGATTTCATGGAAGGGCTAATTATTCATGATTTTCAACTCCCTAAATAAACAGAAAACACCCTCCTAATTTTACACAGCTCTCTATTCACTTACAAAAAACAAAAATATCATAATTACAAGATCCAACAAATGTAATAATATAGTTATACTTAACAAAACTGACTATCTACATAAATGCAACAATATACTCTCTGATAACAACACATATTCCCTCCTCACTAAAAATCCCTTAAAAACTTTTCAAATTAACTTTAACCATAAACTAAAAAACATTCTTTCGGAACATGTTCACCTGCACAATGATTTAAAAGCCACCTTCCCTTGCCTTTCCAAATTCTATGGAATCCCTAAAACCCATAAACCTAATACCCCTCTCCGCCCTATCATCTCTAACATAGATTCTGTCCCCTATAAATTATCCAAATGGCTAGCTAAACAACTCTCCCCTATAGTATGGTGGACGAGGTTACTTATACTTAATTACCAATTCTGAAGATTTCATCATCAAAACCAAAAATATCAACCCACACTTCCACTCCCTTGTAAGTTTTGATGTAACTTCACTCTTCACCTCTGTACCTGTCCCTTTAACACTTTCACTCCTATCACGTTTTATTGATGAAAACAATTTCACACTTTGACACTTTAAAACAATTAATCCTACTTACCCTAGAACACAACTTTTTCAAATTTAATAACACTTTTCTGAAACAAATTTCCCGTCTTATTATGGGTTCTTTCCTTCTCCTGTCCTAAGTAATATTTTCATGGAACTTCTTGAAATTTATCATATATTCCCTAACCACATTCTCACTAATGTTACTTGGTACAGATATGTGGATGACATTTTTGCATCTATTCCTTCCAACATTAATCCACATAATATACTTGATTTCCTCAACACTATTAACCCTAACATTAAATTCACTATTGAAACCTCTAAAAATAATTCCCTACCATTCCTTGATGTTCTTATAACCTGGTCCAATAATCTCTCTACCCTCCAATTCTCTGTTTACCGCAAACCTACTTACAACCCAAGTTACATACATTGGTTTTCATCCCATTCAACCAACACAAAAATAGGAACACTTTCTTCCTTATTTCTCAAAGCTCTAAGAATATGCTCTCAATAATATTAAACTCACCTCTTCAGGAAATTTACCCATTAAAGCTATTCTTAGACCCAACATAAATCGACCCACTAACATACCCCAATGTGTTTATAAAATCCATTGCCTTCATTGTAACTCCTTATACATCGGAGAAACACATGACTTTAACCATAGACTGTACCAACACAAACATGAACTTACCACTGACAACCTAAATTCTGCCCTCACAATTGCATCGTGCTACACATAACCATACTATTGACATTAACAACATGACCCCTCTCATACATCCAAAAGATTTACAAAGAAAAAAATGACTTGAATCCTACTACATCCTTAACACCAATAATTATAATAGGCAAAAAGGTGAAATCAATATCAATCCCACTCTAAATAACATTTTGAACCACTAATTTCTATAAAAATCTTAAATCTAAAATATAAATTACTTTTTAGATTTCTATTATTAATATTAAATTTAATTTTAATCTTACCCAACAACCAGCACCTGATGAGGTTTTTAGAAAAGAAACGATAATTTGTGTCTTAAGTAAACGTTAAATTATTAAATATGACTTTGTCCTTCTAAATTGATTTAACAAGATTCTATTATAAAGCGCTTCTATTATATAAATATATAATAATATATATATATATATATATATATATATATATTTTTATTTTTCTTTTTATTTTTTGTTTTTATATATTTATATATAATATATAATATATATATATATATATTATAATATATATATATATATTATATATTAATATATATATTATATATTATATTATATATTCAGTATATATATACCGTATATATATTATATATATATATATATATATATATTATATATATATATATATATATATATATATATATATATATATATATATATATATATATATATATATATATATATATATATATATATATATATATATATCTTCTTTGACCTTGAAAAAGCTTACGACACAACATGGAGAACTGGGATCCTCCTTAAACTCCATTCGCTCGGTTTTCGCGGACAACTCCCTCTTTTCATTAAATGTCTTTTGTCAAACAGATCCATCCAAGTTCGGTGCTCCTCTATTCTGTCACGCACTTTTACTCTGGATGAAGGCGCCGCAGGGTTGTTGTTCTAAGTGTACTACTATTTGCTCTTGGATTTAATGACATTGTTACTTCTATCCCAGCGACGGTCAATTTTTCTCTCTATGTTGATGACCTTACGTTATATATAGCCGGTGCCAAGCTGCCTTTTCTCGAACGGCAACTTCAACTAGCTATTGAAAATATTTCACAATGGGGTAACTCCCATGGCTTCCATTTTTCTCCCACCAAAACTTCAGCAGTGCTTTTCAAGAAAAAAGGAAATCGAAGAACTTGCCACCTCCTTCCAGTGAACCTAACTTTATATGGCTCGCCCATTCCTGTAACCTCACAGGTCAAATTTCTAGGACTCATCCTAGATGACCACTTAACATATGCACCGCATATTAAATACCTAAAAACAACTTGTCATCGTGCCCTTGACCTGTTACGTCATCTTGCCTCAAAATCTTGGGGTGCTGATCGCAAGTCCCTTTTACGTTTATATATCGCCCTAGTTAGATCGAAGCTTGACTATGGCTGTGTAGTATATGGTCAGGCCTCCCCTACTCTTACTGCATCTGTTGGATCCCATACAAAACGAGGCGATTCGTATCTTCACTGGAGCCTTCCGATCGTCCCCCGGGTAAGTCTTAAGTTTGAAAGCCAAATGTGATGCCAGCTCTCTCTTCGAGAGAAAACATTCATGTGGCACAAGTTATCTACGTTTTCAAAACCCCAATACGTCTGCCCTGACACCAATTCTGCTGGAGAGTGCCTCAGAATCCTTAATTTCAAAGCGAACACTGTTCATAACATCCTTAATTTCCTTAATATCCCTTTACAAAAGGTGCTGCCTTTCTCATACGATGAAGGATACACACCTTGGTTATTCCCCTCTCCCACCATTTGCTTGGCTCTGACCTCTCTCTCCAAATCAAGCCATTCTGCTGCCTTGTTAAAGGCATCATTCCTGTCTCATTCCACAGTTCATGATGAGTTTACTCCAGTATTTACCGATGGCTCTAAAACCGGGAACAGTGTGGGCGCATCTGCTGTCTTTCCTGATCGCAACCTTTCCCATACCCTTCCCCCTCATGCTTCAATTTTCACAGCAGAATTAATGGCTATAATGATTGCGCTTTCTCGAATTCTAATCATTAACCAAGACCAATCTTATGTCATTTATTCAGATTCGCTCAGCGCGCTACAAGCGCTTAAAACCCCTTATTCTAAAAACACAATGGTATCTGCTGTGCAGGAATTTCTTCGTCTGCTCCATTCCCGCAAGAAACAAATTATTTTATGTTGGACCCCTTCTCATGTAGGGGTA
>JABUQX010001571.1:0-27500 GCA_015478945.1 Trachelipus rathkii | reverse complement strand
CGTTTGACCAGGACTCGAACTCACGACCCTAAGCGTGCAAACGCACCGCTCAGCCCACTGCGCCACAGAGACTCCCTATATATATATATATATATATATATATATATATATATATATATATATATATATATATAAATAAGAGAGAGAGAGAGTTATTATAGTCATTGCTATATATATATATATATATATATATATATATATATATATATATATATATATATATGTTATTATATATATATATATATATATATAATATATATATATAGATGTAAATGATAATGGTATCGGTATCGGCATTTTTCTGGGTATTCGCGCTTGGCTATCATATTGATAATTTTTATACTTTATGAAAATTATGAGCAGCTTTAGATTTAATAATTAATCTAGTTTCGATATATACATATATATATAGAGAGAGAGAGCAGCAGCAGAAGTATAGGTATATATATATATATATAGTATATATATATATATATATATATATATATATATATATATAATGGGAGTACCATATATATGATGTCCCATTATTAGTTTTTTCGGTTTTTCTGTTTCTCAGGAATATAAATATTATGGTAATATTTATCAAAGTATCAAAGGTATTAATTTGATTTAAGAGTTTTATGGTTAATTTCTTTTATTTCATTTAATTTATATGCTTAATTCATTTGTGTTCTTTTCCTAGTGCTTCTGGTAATAAAGTGATTTATTACCAGAAGTACTCAAAGTCTATTCTTTAGGTTTGAGATGAAACATTGATTATTGCACTTATTATATATTTTTGCTGCTGTTGGATTTTATAATACCGCCTTTGAACTATATTGTGCATTTTGGATTTTCTATATTGACAAACTATTATTGTGCCAACTACACCCTGGTGAAAGTGTATAGTGACGGGTGTTAGTTATTGTATTATTTGTGAAGTGCCAAATAGACATTTATATTATATTTTGTGCACCGCGGATACAGTGAACAAAGAAGTACTCAGTTATTCACCACATACAGAAGGAACAAGTAAGGATCTATTCTAGTTGTGTTTCCTACACAAATTAGTAATTGATATATCATCACTCAAAGCATCTTTTCTTTATAGATCCGTCCAGAACTCCTACTTGAACTCCAAAGGAAATAACAAGCCCAAGCCATACAAGCTCGTCGAATTGGGTAAGATTCTTATTACAAACACCTTTTGATTTCACGTAAAGAGATTTATAAGACATTAAAAGATTGTCTTCTCTTTCAGGCTTTTATTTCTGGGTTACTTCTAGTTGCAGACTTCTTCATTTTATTTCTGGGTTACTTTGTAGCGGATTTTACTGTAATATAAGTAATATAAAAGCCGGAACTACAATAGTTGAAAGATTAGGTAGTGAGGCTGCCTTCCAGGACAGATAAAGGGTACATGAACAAAAAAACCATATACCTTAAATTTATTAAAGAAATTAAAGAAAATAGTATCACACAAAAACCTTCAAAATATATTTTATAATCAGTATCCCACTACCACTTAATAAAATACTAAACCCGAACTACTTAGTATCCAAATAATACCTCTTAACAAAACACCGCGTTCTATAGGTAACCACTACCAATTACTTAAATATAACCTCTACCTTATGCAGTATTACCCCACTACACTACTTTACCGTCCAATACACCCTATTATTAGGAATATTTCCAACCCTAAAAATACTATCATTTATAATAAATATAATATATTAACCCTTTGGCTGCGCCAGCTGAGTCAGCGTTTGTACCGCTCGTGACGGTAGAAATACGCACACATTTATTTATCTTCGCTGTGTCAGTGCTGGGTCAGCGTTTGTATTTATTTTGCTTCCGTATATATATATATATATATATATATATATATATATATTAGTTATATATATATATATATATATATATATATATATATATATATATATATATATATATATATATATATATATATATATATATATATATATATATATATATATATATTATATAAAAATTTAAATTGAAAAAAATAAATTCACTTCCGATGAATTTACAAATGTTTTCCTATTCCTTATTTATATATATATATATATATATATATATATATATATATATATATATATAAGAGAGAAGAAGATAGTTATATATATATATATATATATTTTTTTCTATTCCGTATATATATATATATATATATATATATATATATATAAAGAAGAGAGGACATGATGAAAATCCTTTCTGGAAGAGGAAGCAAGAAGTACGAAGCAAGATAAAATGAAGAAATTTTGTAAACATTGGGGTTGGGTAAGGGGATGGGGTAAGGGGAAGGAAAGGAAAGAAATTGATTGAGGGGCTCCCAAGTATAGAAGAAAGTCATTGGGATGGGGGATAAGGGGGATACAATGATAAAAATCCACCCAGCATCTAGAATAATAAGCCAAATTTTCAATAAAACCGAGCTTTGAAACATCTCCATGCTGATGGCGCTTGGTTCATACTAACTAGATTCGAAGGCGGGGCCAGGATTTATATGCTCAAACAGGTCTTAAAATTGCCAAAGGTCACAAGATAAATGTAGTATAACGTAAAATTTAGAAAGAAACCAAAGAGTTCATGGCTGAACTTCGTATAGAACGAATACGATTTATGACGACACATGGTCGGCATCAGTCCTTTAATCACAATTACGCGTGCCGACAACGTTGACGTCCTCAGCAGCGAAAGGGTTAAAATAGGTATAAATATAAATTACTAAATATATATATATTTATATCTCTATTCAAATAAAATGAAAGAATTAAATATCCGAAAAAGTCGAAATATGTAAGTCTTAGTTTTAGTAATTAGTTTTTTAGAAATTCCAAATCCCTTAATTGTTTTTCGGAAATGGGAAATCACTTAAGTTTTAGGTTTTGTTTTTATGATTAAACGTTTTTCTCAAGATCTTTAAGGAATGTTTTTCAAATTTCAGTTTTCAGTTTTTAGTTTTCACACGTTCAAAATAGTTCAAATTTCTTTTCAGTTTAATTTTCAAATTTCCAATTTGTCTCTCACTTTATAATTTACTACTTCTCTTGTTCTTTTTTTTTAAATTTTCCAAAAATGTTTTTCAATCTTTCTTTTATAAGTTGTGTTTTTATTATAATTATCAATACTCCAATTTTAATTTCTCTTTTCTTTCAATTTTTGTTCAGTTAGGGTCAAATCAGGTTCCATTAGTAAATTCACTGGTTTTATAGTTTTATTTCGGGTGTAGTACACCTTGTTAATTATTTAATCGATCGGTAACCAGTACCAATATCCTTTCTATCCACTTGGGAACCCAATCACTGAAACCAATCCATCCGAGGATAGAGATTCCAATTCCACATCCAAATGCAATCAGACCAAATCCGGAGAGAAAAAAACTGAAATGATACAAAAATACAAAACCCTAACAATGAAACAATAACAATATAATATAAAGAAAAAAAATTATGAAACTAATAATAAAAAATATTTAAGCAAAAATTAAGAATCTTTAATAAACAATAAACTAAGCAAATCTTAAAACAGTTAAATAATAAGTAAACTTTAAACATGAATCAGTTAATGAATATTATCAATAATAAATTAAATGAACTTAAATGAAATGTAAATTTAAAATAATAAAGAAAAAAAATCAATTAAATAAACAACACCAACAAATTAATAGCTACCTGGCCAATGTTAGTAGCCAGTTTTTTTTTCCAGTTACTTCCAGATCCAACTTCTAATGAAACCTCTGAACGAACCCTTTCACCGTTATTTCAGTACCCCGTACCAATACTTCAGATCTATAACGAAAGAGTAAACTACTACTAATAAAAAGGGATAATAGCAAAATAGCAATAAAAATAAAAATATTAATCCATGAATTCCATTAACCATTAAAATAATTACGACAAACAATAATTACCCTTACCCTTGAAAAAGTAGAGAATAATTCCCAATCTATCGAAATCCCTTGAAACATCTACCTCCAGTCAGTTCATCAACCCTCAATTTCCGAAATTATCCATCCGTTATATTATTCATTATTTAAATAAAATAATCCATTAATATTCATAAATCCATCAATTGATTATTTAATTCAAAAAAATTAAATCAAACCAAAGTAAATAACTGAAAAATATTGGAGCAAATTAATTCCACTTATTTAATTAAATCAATTAAATGATTAATAAAATTGAAATTTAATTTAATTTAAATAATACCCCCCAACACTTTTTTTAAATTCCCCCACTGCAAGTCCAAGCGCTCTCCTTGTTCCTTGACGTTCCATCTTTTGCTCTGCTCACGAAATTTCATCTTTCCTTCTTTCATTCTGTACCTAAAAAAACAAAATAAAAATTATGAGACAACAAAACAAAAAAAACTAAATAGCCAAACCCCCACAACTTCTAGTTGCAGACTTCTTCATTTTATTTCCGGGTTGCGATTTCTTCATATTCTATCTTTGGATACATTCTATCTTTGGATGGCAATTTTATTCCCAGGTTAGAATTGGATATTGATACTTCTATCCTTGGCTACTTTTTATTTCTGGGTTGCGACTTCTTCATTTTATCTTGGGATTACTTCTTCATATTCTAGTTGCAGACTATTTCATTCTTCTTTCAATCGCAGACATCATTTCATCTCATATCTTTCAGAATACGTCATTAAATTCAGTTGCTGTTTTATTTCCGTCTCAGAGGTTCAATTTTGTTGAAATTATCGTCTACATTATTTCGCTGATTAATTCTTGTACTGATTAAACGTCGAGGGATTTATTTCGATCTAAATATCAGTGGATTGATTTCAATCCACTATAGTCTCAATAAGTCACCGTCTCTATGATTTCATAGAATATTCTTTTTGTACACATTTTATATTGTGTAATAATCTTTTTGAAAGTAAAGTCTCAGTTTTACTCTTCTTTTATTATCCCTGTTGTTTTTGGTTTTCTTTATTATTTATTACAATCATTATATAAGGTTGTCGCTGTCACTGTTCTTACCACCACTCATCAAAATTCCATCCTTCAACTTGACAATGCCCACAAATACCCGCAATGATACTGAACAAACAGATAGTTCCATGACAACTACCTTCCGTTGGATTAAAATCTTTTCAGCTTAAGACTGAGTTTGTCTCAGCATATTTCAGTATATCAGAGTGAAGACTGAAGGTCTTAGAAGTGGGAAGAGATTCACGGTGAGAGACTTAATTTTTTCCTATTCTTACTATTGACAGTTTTTCATTTTCATAATCAGGGGTCTGGGAAAAGTCGTTTGTATTCTTCATTGTTACCGTCAGATTCATTGTTTCAATCAGAATTTCAGTTGCAGTTAATTTCTTTTTTTACGAATCCTGTTCTACATTCCTTAGCCCCCGCAACATATATATATATATATATATATATATATATATATATATATATATATATATATATATATATATATATATATATATATATATATATATATATATATATCTAGTTATATAGATAGGTATTTATATATATTTTTATATATATATATATATATATATATATATATATATATATATATATATATATATATATATATATAGTTATATATATATATATATATATATATAGTACTAGGTTATATTTCTTTTGTCCCTTGACTTCTTTTTAACTTAGATTTTAGCGTTTCTTCAACTCTGGGTTTTAAAGTGTAACATTTACCTATATTTGATACATTATTATAATTTATACGATTTAGCTTCCCTTTTAGTTGATCAATGGGTATTTTTCTTTCTTTTTGTACGCAATTTCGTGAGAGCGTATTTTAAACTTTCTTGATTATTCATATTTTAGATATTTAATGTAAATAGGGTTTTAGCGTTTTAAATTTTGGTTTCAAATTTAGGTTTTGGCGTAAGAATAATTTTTCCTTATTTCTCCTTTGGTTTTTGTCTGTTTACTTTCTGTCCATTTTTTATGATTGTGTGTGCATGTATGATAGCAGATTTGCACTGCAGGCGCGGGCTTTCTCTTGACTTTACCAACACCAGTGGCTTGCACTCTAAACCCTGCATCCGTGGAATACCACCCTTTCTAACTCTAACCCTAATTTTTGTTCTTGTCTGAGACCCAGATGCCTCTAAGAATTCATCTTCTAACTCGCTTAATATATCCAACTATAACTTATATTTTATAATTTCCGCCTGAAGGGTGTGGAGTATGTGCATATGTAAACATAAACACTCCTATAACACATCTCGAGAATTTGAATCTCCTAACTTGATGTTCTGTGGCTTAAAATCTCTTCTTCCTTCTACTACAATAATCTTGAAGCTTCTATACTGCTCTCCTAATCTGGAATAGATTTTCACATGCCTTTTTGATTACTCTTATTTTTACTTCTCACGAACTGTTATATCTTCTCATCCAAATACTGAGGTCCTCTAATAGGCAGTGGTTCTCAAATCCCCAGGGAAATATCTCAAAGGGGGGCGCGAAGAAAAGTGAAAATTTATATAAAAACTTTATTGAAATAAAATGAAAAGACAAAAACTATATTCTGATAGCAAAATAATTTTTTTTAATAAATCCTTAAAATTTTTAAAAATCCGTTATACAATGATTACATAATTACGATAATTATTACATGATTAATGAAAATTAAGGCAAAGAAAAAAACAAAATACATTCTGAAAGAAAATAAAAATGTAAATAATAAGACAGCCACTGCAGAAAATCCTATTTCGCAAAGGTAAGATGTTGGTAAAGCCAAAAGTATGCGAAAAGCTCCTGACTTGAGTGCAGAGAATTTATCGTGAAAACCGGCCCAAAATTCAAATAGTGATTTAGAAGCAAATTCTGTTTCGATTTCGCCGATTATCGTGAAGTCTATAAATTGTTCTTCTTCCATAGAAAGTCCTTCAGGAACGTTTTCAAAGGGGTTTCTAAACCACTGGTATTTTGCTAATATGTTGTCGTCCTTTTTAAAATAGTTTCTAAAATTCTTCCTCAGCATTGTCAAATGATTTTCAATAGTTGCTAATAATATATTGATATGTTGCTCTTCTGCCGTGTATGTTTTAGCAAACTAATCCACATTTGTAAACATTTCTAATTTTCTTTCCTTTATTTTGGTGTTCCATAACTAATTTTCTACAAAAAGCATTTACTGTGTTACTCATATGTAAGATATGTGTATTTGTCCCTTGGAGTTTAAGATTTAATATATTTAGTTTATCGAATATGTCTACCAAGTAGCTTAATTCCATCACAAATATGGTGCCTCGAAACTTCTTCGATTCCTAGCGATTTTCCTCTTCCAAGAAGATTACAAGTTCATCTCTTAATTTGTAAACACGTCTCAGACAACTGCCCCGTGATAACCATCTTGTGTCACAGTAAAATAGCAAAGCTGAATGTTCCGCTCCCATGTCTTTTCAAAGTGAAGAAAATAGTCTTGATTTTAAGGATCTCATTTTTTTACTACGGCTACAACTGTTGTTAATTCAATATTTAAATCAAGACTCATTTCTTTTGAAGCAATAGCTTCCCTGTGAATCATGCAATGTGTCCAGATACATTGTGGAGATTTTTCCCTCACAGGCGCTTGCACAATATTGAAGCGTCCAGACATTGATCGAGCACCATCTGTGCAAATTCCAATATAACTTTTGCACTATGTTTGCTTTGCATATATAATCGTCCAACATTTTGAACAATTTAATTGCTGTGGCTCTTCTTCCTATTGGTTTGCAAAACAATAGCTCTTCAACTTAATCCATCACAAAATCGAACTTAAGTAATTAGATGACAATCGGCTCATGTCAATAAATCCTTACGTTTTTCTTTAACTCATAAAATTTTAGGTTAAATTTTTACAACTTAGTTTGAATTTATAAAATGTATGGTAAAAAAATTACTTAAATTAATAGTAATATATTTAATGGAAGTTGAAGTTTTATAATGTCAACATTACATTCCTTTTTATAAAAATATATATATATATATATTAATATATATATTATATATATATATATATATATATATATATATATATATATATATATATATATATATATATATATATATATATATATATATATATATATATATATATATATATACGGTGTATATATGTTTAAAATTCTACAATATCCTTTAATATTCTTCCAAATAGATTTTTTCCTTCATTTCTTTTATGCCACGAATACTCGCAATTATATGAATTAATCAACTTTCTGTTCATTCCTTTTTGTTTTTTAGCTTTATATTTAAAAACAATCCACGTACTTTCAACATTTTTGATAAGCATATTTCATGTATTTCCACCGTCATGTTTTGTCCACCAATGCATATTATATTAATTTGAAGCGCATTAGCACAAACATGTGAAATAAATTAAATTTTTTTTTTAACAAAATTAAACTTTCTTAATCTAATGCAAGATAACCTAATCTACCCCATAATCTAACCTATGTAATCTTACCTAACCTAACCTAACCTAACCTAACCTAACCTAACCTAACCTAACCTAACCTAACCTAACCTAACCTAACCTAACCTAACCTAACCTAACCTAACCAAACCTAACCATAACGTCACATAACCTAACCTAACTTAATAAAATTTCAAATTAAAAATAATGATTTATGTTACCTCCCGCAAGTAGTTATTGAATATAACACACACTGGTTGACAAATATTTAATTCCTCTTTGTTTTAATGTAATGTAATTAAATACCATAAGAAACATAATAACAATAACAAATATTTAAAACAATCTTGAAAATAGTTTTTAGCAACACACAGTTAATAATTAAATAAAATTGTTTAAAAAAACTTAAAAATATAAATAAAAATTAAAAAGAAAGAATTAAAAATTTATCGAGCTTCACCAATACTGTAAATATTGAATAACTTATTTTCTCTTTCATAGGGTAAATTTTACTTTTTCATTATTAACCCTAGAACACTGAACCTTATTTGTTGTACTGTAACACTGAACCGGGGTAAGCGTTACCCCAATTTCAAAAATTAATTAAAAATACCTAATTTTAAATTTTATTAAATGTTATTAAAAAACCTTGTTTTATATTCTATTTTATTAAACCTAGGTATAAAATAAGAATTTTTTTGAAAAAATTCAAATTACAAAATCCTTTTGAAAAAAAGTAAAAAAAAAAAAAAAATTAAAATTTATTTATTTTTTTTTTTTTTTATATAAAATTTTTTTTATAAAAAGTATTGAAGATAGAAATACTCAAGTGGAGATGTAGGAACGTCCATTCAGTTTCATTTTGAACTCGATGAACAAAAAAAAACCTGTACAGGGGGGGATGAAAAATGGTCAAAATTTTGTGACTCAAAAAATTTTTTTTTTTTTTTTTTTTTTCAATTTTATATATATATATATATATATATATATATATATATATATATATATATATATATAGAAAGTATATATGTATAGATATATATATATATATATATATATAGTATATATATATATATATATATATATATATATATATATATATATATATATATATATATATATATATATATATATATATATATATATATATATATATATATATACCTTGGAAATAGTATAATGGAGCCTCCATTCATTTTCCTTTTGTCTTCAAAGGCTGAATTATACCTGTAAAGGTTGGGAGAGAAAAAGGATGTATTTGTGGATTTTGAGAGAGCAAGACACCCAATCTGTAAGGATGGGATCTTATATATTCATTTTCTTAGTTATTTATTTATTTTTATAAGATATTTTTGTATTAGATATTTTTTTACTTAGTTATTTATTTTTTCTATTAGATATTTATTTACTTAGTTATTTATAAATGTTGGCTTACCTGGCAGGTTTATACTTTATGGCAAGTGAGACATACTGGGTGGAAATGGTTGGTGCACACTGGCTTTTGACAGAGACAGCATCTGTACTTTGTCTTTTTATCTTCAGCCCTGGTGCAGGTGCTGCACCTCTTCATAGGGTAAGTTCTGGGTAAAACAGGAATGTCGGCCTGCTCAACGTTTGTTTCCTCAATGTCGTATAGGTCAATAATTATGTTTCGTACTGCTCGCGAGAGAGATGGAATAGTGGCCCTATGTTTAGCCCATGGGGAGATGAGTTGTATTGCAAGTTCAGTCATGTATGATCGTCTCATCATTCGTTTTGTGTTGTTTCTTTGCATGTTTTCTTTGTAAATTACCCATGAATTAATTGAACACGCATTGATCATTCCGTAAAAGATGCAGATGGGCCATCTTTTTGTTTTTCTGGAGCAAGAGTATGTTGAACACATTTGGTCAAAGGTGTCGACGCCACCCTTGGTAGAGTTATAGTATTCTACTATTACTGGCTTTCCTGTTTGCGGAGTAATTTTCGGCTGAGAATGCATTGAGGATAGTAGCAGGACCAACTTCTTTTTTGTTTTTGATGATGATGGAACGTAAGAAACCATTGTCATCTCTTTCCTAAATAGGAAGGCACTTGATCCATATTCACGTTCTTTTTTGTCTTTCATAATAGCAGGTACCTCTCTTTTATTTGATCTTAGTGTTCCTACAAGGGTCATTCCACAATTGGTTAAGAGATCTTCTACTAGATTCACGGACGTGAACCAATTGTCGGTTGTAACATTTCTATTTGAATGATGGTAAGGGGTTGTTAGATATTTTGTAAAATGATGTCCAAGTCCAATTTTGGGATTTTCAGGTTTTGTCCCCTTCTTTCCCAAATATGGCAGAGCCCTTAACAAATATTTGCTTTTGTTGTCATTACAAAATACCAGCTTTATCCCATATTTGGCTGGTTTATTGGGGATATACATTCGAAAGGGACATTTCCCTCTGAATGCTAGAAGTTGCTCGTCAATTGTTAGATTTTCGCTGGGAGTGTACATTTTTTCACAGTTGTCTATGAAAATATCCCAAACTGTTCTTATTGCTGCAAATGGGTCTGTTTTCTTCCTATCATCTCTTGTAGCGGGGTCATCAAACCGTAAGCAAGAAATTAAGAAGCTGAAGCGATCTTCTGACATTGCCGAACGGTACACTTGATTCCCAGTTTTGGGATTAAACATTTCTCGGGTGGACAGATGGTTGTCCCTCTGACAAGCAGTGAAAAGCAATATCCCTAATAATGCTCTGACCTCAGCTGGTTCGGTTGTTGTAACAGACAGTGTTTGGCGTTTATAACCTTTGGCCATTATTTCAATTTTTTTATTTGTCCACTCTACGATCTCCTTTATTATTTTATCATCAAAAATCAAGTTGAAACACTTTTCTGGCGTGTCTGCAGTTTGTGCTTGCGGTGTTGGCCCTTCAGTAAAACGAATAATATTATGTGATGGCGTTCGAGATGCTGGGGGATTACATGGCCGACAATGCCACTTGAAGTCATCCTTTGCTGTTATGCTTATATCTTCGAAGTAGACAACAGAACCCCGAGTAGGTTTGGACTGAGATGGACCTCGACTACCAACTGCAGAACCAGCAGCAGGGTCTGAAGAAGTAGAAGCAACACAACCAGCAGCAGGGTCCGAAGAAATAGCAGCAGAACCAGCAGCAGGGTCCGAAGAAGTAGAAGCAGCAGAACCAGCAGTAGCATGAAAAGTATGTTTTCGAGGGGTTGATGTGCGAAATTTAGTCCTCTTTTTAGGTGGATCAGTATGTATCATATCCTCATCCTCATCATCATCACTAAATTGAATGTTAGTGAAAGGGCCTATCACTGACTCCAAAGTTACATTTCTCGCACATTTTTTTTTATTTCCACGAGTTCTTTTTGGGGGAGTGGCATATTCGTCATCACTAGAATCTTCTTCTGCATCAGGAAAATATTCTTTTTCGTCATCGCTATCATAAAAGCCTTCAAATTCTATTTCGTCCTCATCTTCGCTTCCTGGTTCACTACAGGTAAATAAGGTTTCTGTCTCTGTCTCTGCACCAGTAACATCGAGTTGTTTTTGAAGAGTGGAATCAGAAAGCCTTTTTCTGGCCATTGTTTTGATTTTAAAAATTATTATTATTATTATTATTATTATTATTATTATTATTATTATTATTATTATTATTATTATTATTATTATTATTATTATTTTTATTTTTATTTTTATTATAATTCTTTCTCATTCAAAAGGCCTGTAAATAAAGAAATATATATATATATATATATATATATATATATATATATATATATATATATATATATATATATATATATATATATATATATAAATATATATAAATGTATAATAGAGAGTAGATATATATATATATATATATATATATATATATATATATATATATATATATATATATATATATATATATATATATATATATATATATATATATATATATATATATATATATATATATATATATATATATATATATATATATATATAAACTGTAAAAAAACGTTAAAAACCAACTACAACAACATTTAAAATTTTCAGGAGGATCCAAAATATCACCTCACACTATCACTGAACTGGGATTTTTTTGTAAAATCAGACCTACACTATCACTGAACTGGGGTAAAAATGACTTTGCACAAAAATAACTTAAAAACTAATTGGGCTAGGAACACCGAGATACCTTCTACTATTAGGCCAGACATTCATTTGAAGGTACTGAGAACCACAAAGGTGTAGCTCAAAAATATCATATAGAGACAGAGTCAAATAGAGGTGTGGGGTAAATATTACCCCAGTTCAGTGTTCTAGGGTTAACAAAACTTCACCAAAGAACGTAAGAAAAAATTGACATGACCCTGACAATCTTTGTTGCTATCTGTTGCCTCGTCAAGCTGAATTAAGAAAAGTTTTCCGCAAAGCTTCGACAAAAGTTGCTGCTCCATATCTTCAGACATATCGTTAATTCAACGACCAACAGTTTCATTTGATAGCGGTATGCAACGTAGTTTTTTGACAAAATTATCTCCAAACATAGTTTCCACAATTTCAATTCCAGTTGGGAGAATAAGTTGTTCACCAATGATGTGAGGTTTTTTGCACCTTGCTATTTTATATGCAACTTTGTAAGAAACTAGTAAAGCTTTTTCATTTACAGACAAAGAATTTTGAATATTAGAATTTTGTTTAGCAATAAAAAATTCACGAGGTTTGTTAACATACTCCCTATAAAGTGCTTCCAAATGCCGTTTAAATTTTTGTTTGGATTCAGGCTATCAGCCGCCAAAATTTTTGAACAAAGAACACACAGAGGCCTTTCTTAGCCATTCATTTCGGTATTTATAAATCCAAAATTTATATATTCTTCAACATATTTCCTAGATTTAAATTTTGAAACTAAGCACTTTTTACTATTGCTAAGGTTGAGACATCACAATAGTCAGATTCCCTCTTACGTCCAATTAAATATTTATCCATGCTTCTTCACTACACTAAAAAATTATTCTTTTTAAAAACGGAAACCTAAACGGCGAATATTATAATAACATGGCACATTAACTACCCTCGAGTGTGTTACGATGCTACTAAAAGTCTGGAACTGAAACTTGAAAACGGTATAAATATAAGACATCGTTATGTCGTATCTTGTTCGGAAACATGCCAGACACATGATGTTCATTTTTAGCGCTTACAATCGATTTTAATTTTAAATAAACATTTTGATTAATAATATAAATATAAATTGGAAAAGTGGCTGATAATTTTCAAATACACCTCAATAAATTATATATATATATATATAATATATTATAATATAATATATATAATATATATAATATATATATATATATATATATATAAATATTATAATTATATAGACTATAACATAATATATATATATATAATATATATATATATATATATATATATATATATATATATATATATATATTTAATCTTTCTTTCTTTCTTTCTTTATCTTCCTTTTTTTTCCCAAGATTGGAGTAAGGAGCGCTACAAGCATCGGAAAAGAAAAGCAGTAGGAGAGTATGACAAATGTTGAAAAGAAAGCCCAGCCTTACCGCCCCCTCGGTACCATTACTTAGTGAAAACTCGTCACAGACAGAAATCCACCTAGAGCTCATGGGACCGGCGACGGGCCTCACTATGGTAAAATCGTCAATGTAAGGGGTTCATCCCTTGGCCCACACGTGGGCCACAACCATGCCCCCATACAAAAACCCCAGCCATTCTCTCCTATCATGCATCTTTATTCTCGCCTCTCAAAGTCACATTTCTCTCCTCAAGACAATTCGTTCACCACGACTCAATCCAACTTTCTCTTCGGTCTCCCAGCCGGTCGGTTCCCAACACACTCTCCACTATACATCCGCTTAACCAACCGACTATCATTCATCCTTTCCACATGACCAAACCATCTCAACATACTTTCATTTATTCTCTCATTTACCCCTTTCTTCACACCACACAACTCTCTAATACGTTCATTCCTCATTTTATTAATTCTTTTCACACCTAGCATGCCCCTAAGATTGTCCATCTGAACACATTGAACTTTAGATCTATACTTCTTATTCCAGACCATAGTCTCACTACCATAAAATAACACAGGTAACAACATACCCTCATGTAAGACTCTAGCGCACTCAAGACTTAGTCCCTTTACATTCACCAACGATTTAATTGCACCAGCAACCTTCCTGCCATTCACAACTTTCTACTACATTCTGCATCATCCGTCCCTTCTCATCCAACACATACCCTAAATTTTAAACTCAGACACTTGTCCAGCTGCTCATCATCTAACATAACTTCACACTGAGGACTGTCCTCACTCACAACCATAACCTTACTCTTATCTACGTTTACTTTCAAACCCCTCCTTTTACATACCCTGCCAAATCTCTCTACCAATCCTCTCAAACTCTCTTCAGATTCGCCACACAGAACCAAATCATCCGCATATAATAGGTAGGGCACCCTCCACTCATCTCCATTCTCCATCATTCTAACACCATTTCCTGCCATCCCCACCTCGAATTCTTTCATAACCCCATCCATATACAAATTGAATAACCAAGGAGACATAACACACCCTTGCCTACTCCCCCCTTTAATACTAAACCAATCACCATTGACACCATTTATTCTTACACACGTCTCACTATCTGTCATACAATACTTTTGATTCCATTCAGAAGCCTACCACCAACACCAATATCACTAATACCTGCCATAAGCTTCCCTATTAACTCATATCATACGCCTGTTTGTAAATCCATAAAACCTAAATATAATTTATTCTTCTCCCTTTTTCTCAATCATTGTTTCAATGTAAGATTTGATCCAACACATCCTCTACCACTCCTAAACGCCCACCTTGTTCTTCACCAATCAGTCCCTCAGTCACTCGACGCACTCTTTCGACCAAAATACCAGCATATACCTTCCCTACAACACTCAATAAACTTATTCCCCTATAATTTCTACAGTTCCCCTTTTCTCCCTTACCCTTATATAAGGGTATATTACCGCTCTCCTCCAATTCCCTTGGAACTATACCCTCCAATAAAGCTTATTACACAACTTCCAAATCCAATCAATCACCATCTCGCCTCCACTCTTGATCATTTCACTAGTAATTTCATCTACACCTGCGGATTTACCATTCTTTTCAACTTTCCCGCACTCACCATTACCTCTCCTTACTAATCCTCATCCACAAAATGCCTATTTTCTCGCACTTTTAATTTGTCTGTGGCTTAGTCTCTATGCCCATCATAAGCAACACATTATCGTAAGCGAGCGTCAGAAGTACCAATATAGGTGCTAGCGATTGTGGATCCGAGAGTGTGATCGAGCCTACCGAAGTATCACAATCCATTCATAGTTACAAAAGCACCATCCTATTCATTATTCTAAAGCAGATTTCTCCCTTGAATATCTCATTCGCTTAACCGTTTTCAGCGCTTCCTTTCAGAAGCAGCTGTCCTATGTTCGCGCTTGTAATGGCCCATTCATGGCTGCCTTCTCCAGACTGTCTCATTGTACCTTTGTTTTTCTCCTTTATTTTGCACATTTTTAGTTATTTCTTTGTTTTCCTCCTTATATAAACCAAGACCCTTAATTTTTGACATTTTAATCACTTCCTTTATATAAATAGAACCCTCACACTCCACGATTTCTTCTTTTTACCTTTAACCGCTTTCAGTCCGTCCTCTTCATTTGCCTACCATTGCGCTGTTAATGCATTCTTACTTCCTAGCTTTAGCAACATCCACCACAGATCCTGCTGCTCATTGATACTAACATATGCTTCCTTCATTTGCCCCCAGATTTGGTTTCGTATCAACTTGTTCAAGCATTCAACGCGATACTACGACGCTCTTACATACTTACCTATTGTCTTGTTCACTTAACTTCTCAACTCTTAATTTTAACTACTTCCTTTCGTATCACCTTCCTTCCATCCAAGCCCCCACTAACTAATTTTTACATAGAACAACATAATGATCCGAAATATTCCATTCCTAACCCCTCACTGATTTCATCCAACCACATACCTCACATCTCCTTTTTACAACACAAATCAATCATAACTTTTCCACTTCGATACCTTCCTCTACCGTACAACCAATACTCTAAGTATTACTTATGGATCTCTTGGTGTTTAAAGAAAGTATTACTTACACACATAACTCTCTCTTCACAGAAATCATCACCTTCCTACCATTCTCCAATTTCTCCCGCCACCGCAAAAACGCACCTGTTATACATCCTTTTTTATGATCACCTATCAACATCAGGTCCCCAACACTATCAATCTGAAGCTACTCACACCATCCAGAGCATCATTCAGATTATCCAAAAAAAAGAAAAAAAAAAAAGATATATTATATTATATATATATATAATATATATTATATATATATATAATATATATCTATATATATATATATATATAATAAATTATATATAAATATATTATTTATATAGATATATATATATATATATATATATATAAAAAATATATATATATATATATAATATATATATTATATATATATATATATATATATATATCTTTCTTCTTCACCTTCTCTTTGCCTCCAAGATTGGGGTAAGGTGCTGTACAAGCATCGGCAAAGAAAAGCAGTAGGAGAACATGACAACGTCGAAAAGAAAGCCCACCTTACCGCCCCCTCTGTACCATTAATTAGTGAGACCTCGTCGCCGCACAAAAAAATCCACCCTAGAGCATACATGGGAACGGCGACGGGCAACTCACTATGGTAAATCGTTCAAAGTAAGGGTTCATCACCTGAGCCCGGTGGGCCACAAACCATGCCCCCATACAAAACCCCGCCATTCTCTCCATAGCACCTTTATTCTCGCCTCTGTCAAACCACATTTCTCTCGCTTCAGACATTCGTTTCACGCGATTCGATCCACTTTCTCCTGTCTCCCAGCCGGTCGGTTCCCACACACTCACCACTATACATCCGCTTACCAACCGACTATCATTCATCCTTTCCACATGAACCAAACCATCTCACATACTTTTCATTTATTCTCTCAATTACCCCTTTCTTTCACACACACAACTCTCTAATAAGTTCAATCCCCTTATTTTATTAATTCTTTTCACACCTAGCATGCTCCTAAGATTGTCACTGAACACATTGAACTTTAGATCTATCTTTTATTCCAACATAGTTCTCACTAACATACATAACAACAGGTTAACAACTACCCTCAATGTAAGAACCGCTAGCGCACTCAAGACTTAGTCCCCTTTAGATTCACCAACGATTTAATTGCACCAGCAACCTTCTTGATTCACAACTTTCCTACACTCTGCATCATCCGTTCCTTCTCATCCAACACATACCCTAAATATTTAAACCTCAAGACACTTGCTCCCAGCTGCTCACGCATCTAAATAACTACACACTGAGGAATGTCCTCACTCACAACCATGACCTTACTCTTATCTAGTTTACTTTCAAACCCCTCCCTTTTACACACCCTGCCAATCTCTCTAACCAATCCTCTCAACTCTCTTCAGATTCGCCACACAGTACCAAATCATCCGCATATAATAGGTAGCACCCCTCCACTCATCTCATTCTCCATCATTCTAATACAATTTCCTGCCATACCCACCTCGAATTCTTTCATAACCCCATCCAATATCAAATTGAGATACCAAGGAGACCATACACAAACCCTGTCTCACTTCCGCTATTAATGCCTAAACCAATCACCATTGACACCAATTATTCTTACACACGCTTCCATATCGTCATAACATACTTTTGATTCCATTCAGAACCTACCACCAACACCATTATAGCACTAATACCTGCCATAAAGCTTCCCTATTAACACTATCATACCCTGTTGCAAAACCATAAAACCTAAATATAATTTTTCTTCTTCTCCCCTAATTCTCAATCATTTGTTTAAATGTAAAGATTTGATCCACACATCAACTTGATCCACTCCTAAACGCACCTTGTTCTTCACCAATCAGTCCTTTCAGTCACTCGATCGCACTCTTTCGACGCAAAAGCCAGCATATACCTCCTACAACACCAATAAACTTATCCCCTATAATTTCTACAACAGTTCCCTTTTTCCCTTACCCTTATACAAGGGTACTATTACCGCTCTCCTCCAATCCCTTGGAACTATACCCTCCATAAACGCTTTATTACACAACTTCCAAATCCAATCAATCACCATCTCGCCTCCGCTCTTGATCATTTCACTAGTAATTTTCATCTATACCTGCAGATTTACCATTTTTTCAACTTTCTCACTCACAATTACCTTCCTTTTTTTATAACTTCATCCCAAAAACCTATTCTTCTTGTACCATCAAACCCACACACATTCACTAACACCTCATCATATGTTAATATTGTGCATGATTTTCGAAGTGTTTCTTTTCCAACACTCCCTCACATCCATTTCATCAGTTAAAAACACCATCCTATTCATTATTCTAAGCAGTATTCCCCTTAATTCCATTCTAACTTTCGCGCTTCTTCCAGAAAGCTCCATTCCCTGTCTGTCCTCATTCATCCTCCTTCCAAACTGTTCATTTACCTCTTGTTTTCTCCTTCGTATGCACCTTTTAGTATTTCTTTTTTCCTCCTTATATAATTCCAAGCATCTTTCTTTTGAAACTTCATCATTTGCTTTTAGTACATTCAACCACGCTTCTTTTTTACCTTTAACCGCTTTCATCACCTCTTCATTCCACCATTCGCTGTTAACATTCTTACTTCCTACTTTAGCACATCCACACACTTCCTTTGCACTACTAACAATATATATATTTTATTTTTTTATTTATTTTACCACGACAATCGGGGGAAAGGTTACTGTTTTATGTTTTTCCCGACCAGTGGGCCCATACAAAGTGGAAAGGTGCACAGTTATCAGGGTGATAGTAACCCCAGCCTCAGTCTGAACCAAGTCAAGATATTCCAGCCATCGGTGGGCATGGCTAGGCTCTGGACTCACAGACCTACTGTGCGTGAGGCGAATAGGAATGTAGGTGTCTGTATGTGTATTAAAGGTTGTACCGTTGTATGTGTTGGCTATGGATGAGTGAGGTGAGGGTATTGAGATTAGTGTATTAATACACTATGCCGTAAACTGTAATGAATTACAGAAAATCTCCTACAAACAGCAATTTTTCGTGTCCGTCCTGGTGACTAGTCGAAAATCAAAATCCCGTTTGACGAGGACTCGAACTCACACCCTATATATATATATATATATATATATATATATATATATATATATATATATATATATATATAATAATATATATATATATATATATATATATATATATATATATATATATATAATATTATATATATATAATATATATATTAATATTATATATATATATTATATATTATATAATTAATAATATAAATTTTATTTTAATTATATATATATATATATATATATTATCCGTTATATATATATATATATATATATATATATATTATAAGATATATAATAAATATTATATATATATATATATATATATATATATATATATATATATATATATATATATATATATATATATATATATATATATATATATATATATATATATATATATATATATATATATATATATATATATATATATATATGAAATAATTGAAAGGGGGGCGCAACATAAATTGATATGGAAAAGTGGGGCACAAATACAAAAAGGTTGAGAAACACTGATTTAGGGGATTTCAATGTACACAACACTGAATGGATGGGTTTATCTCATACTGATTTAGGTGGGGAGGAAGATGAATCATTCAGTATTCTCAACGATCTGGAGCAACTAATTAAAGAACCTACACACATTCTGGATCGTCCCAACCAATTCTTGAAAACACTTGACCTATGTTTCACCACTAGTCCTTCTCTCTATAAATACACCACCTTCGCTCCTATCGGTAAATCTGACCACAACCACAACCTTATATCTCTTAATCTTAATACTTTCTCTCCAACAGCTCCATCCTGCCCTATGCGGTTTTTCTAACACTTTGATCGGGCCGATTGGGGGGTTGCGTTGCTTCTACGCTAACTATAATTGGAGTGACTGCTTTGACTCTGAAGACGCTTCTGCTTCTGCCGATAAAGTGGGAGCTGTAATTGTTGATGGGATGAGCAGGTTCATTCTTTCTTCGACAATTTTTTTCTCCTCAAAATCCATGGTTCGATCGCGCTTGTTCTCTGGCCATTCAGGCTAAAGACAGTGCGTATCGGGTGTGGAAAAATTCTCGTTCTCCTACCACTCTTGCTAATTTTCATTCAGCTAGAAATTGTTGCAGAGGTACTTTTCGACGAGCAAAGCAGACTTTCATTAAACGAAAGTGCGGCTGACCTTGGTTCTCCTACTGACAAATCTCTCTGGCCTCTTGCCAAAAACATCTCTGACAACTTCTGTAAATCATCTTTTCCTCCTCTTATTCGCTCTGATGGTTCTGTTGCTAATACTCCAACTGAAAAGGCCAATTTTTTGGGCCTCCTATTTTCCTCTAACTCAACCCTAGACGATTCTGTCATTCCTCTTCCTCCTCCTTCTCCTCTCAGGTATTCTATGCCTTTACCTGTGATTACATTTGATTGGATGCATGGACTCCTGAAATCTATGAACGTTAGGAAGGCGGGTGGCCCGGATGGCATTCCTCAACGAGTTTTGAGGGAGTGTGCTTTCGTGCTGACCCCGCCCCTCGTTCAACTATATTCTCTATGCCTCAATAATAGCACTTTCCCTCAGTGTTGGAAGCGCGCATATGTCCAACCTATTCCGAAAAAAGGAAGCCGCTCTGTTCCTTCTAATTATCGCCCTATAGCTCTAACTTGTATTCTATCTAAGATATTTGAAACCCTTCTCGACTCTCACTTCTTAGACCATCTGGAATCTCATTCCCTTCTTTCCGATCGCTAGTACGGCTTTCGGCGCTCGAGGTCTACTGGTGATATACTTTCCTATTTAATAGATTTATGGTTTTCCGCTCTTAGGAACTACGGGGAGACTTGCGTGGAAACGCTTGACATATCCAAAGCATTTGACCGGGTATGGCACGCGTCACTGCTCTCCAAGCTCCCATCCTTTGGGTTTCCTTCTTCTCTTTGCTTACTTATGTCTAGCTTTCTTTCAAATCGCTCAATATCGGCTGTTGTTGATGGGGGGACTCTCTCTTTTTTGTCAAAGTGGTGTCTCTCAGAGTTCTTTAATTATCTCCTACTTTATCCTGCTTTTCATTAATGATCTTCTCACTGCAAATCTAACTCTATCTCCACTCATATGATGATGACTCGACCCTTCATTCTTCAACTCATTTCAATTCTGCTCCCTCTTTTAACTTCTAGAATTGTCTCTCGTCTTAATCTTTCCGATTCTATTCTTGCTGATCTGGATAGAATTTCCGGGTGGGGTCGTCTCAACCTTGTGAAATTTAATTCTTAAAAAACCCAACTTCTACAAATCTCCCTCTCTAAGACAACTAACTTTCCTATCTCTTTTGACTGTTCTCTCGTCTCTCCTGTTGACAATATAAAAACATCCTCGTTAACATAAACAAAAAAAATGTCTTGGAAAACCTAATATCACAACCGGTTTGCAGGCGGCCATCAAAGAAATGAGAGTTCTGTTTAGACTGCGAGACTTTTTTCCTCTTCTCAGTTACTCCAGCTATACAAGGGTCTCATCCGCCCTTGTATAGAGTACTGCTCTCATATCTGGGGGGGGCTTTGGTTTCACCCGGCTTTTGGATAGGGTCGAGTCAAAGGCTAAAAGACTTATAAACTGTCCTGTACTTTCTAGTTCACTTGACCCTCTATCTTTGCTGTGCGATACTGGTGCTTTATCTCTTTTCTATAGATACCGTAGCGGCAAGTGCTCGAGGGAACTTCAACTCGCGTACCACCAGCTTTACGACGCCCTCGTAGGACAAGGGGTGCTGTGTCGTCACATGAGTTTTGTGTTGATATTAGTAACTCCAGACTAGTTCGCTGCGGTGCTTCCTTCTTTCCTGCCACCTCTGTTCTGTGGAATTCTCTTCCTTCTTCTGTGTTTCCTACTGAATTTAATCTCACTCACTTTAAAGCCTACGTCTATGCTCATCTGCGTAATTTGCATTATATGAATTTTTGAGGCGTTCAACACCCCCTCCTTGAATAGGGTTCTGTCCGTGAGCAGCGGTGACAACTGTCAAAAAATATAAAAAAAATAAAAGGTTTTAATAAGGAAATCATTAAGCCAGCTGAACCCCACAAGAATGGCATCTTCGACGGTGAACCACTTCTAGAATGCATTTAAATAGCATAACCGAGGAGCTTGCTCGCGGGACAAAAAAAAAAGATTCACAGAAGTGGAAGCCTCTTTATCAGCAACCCTTGGCAACAGCATTGATAGTGACGATGGTGGCTTTTCAGCAAATAAACCTACTGAAGATGAAGAGGATTTGGATATGTTAGACTTTGATAAGTTCATGGCCGAAATTGCATTGACATCTCATTCACCATCAAAGAAATCACACCAAGGAACCCCATCGAAAAAACTGAAGAGACAGTCATCAAGGAGCAAAGATAATTCAAATTTGCAATCTGTGAAAGAGGAGATAAGGCTCTACGAAAACATGGAGATGCTGCCTACAGAAGAGAATCCTTTCATGTGGTGGCATGAAAATGGGCCACAGTTTCCATTATTATCAGTGCTTGCAAGCAAATAAATATCAGCCCCTCCCTCATCAGTCGAGAGCGAGCGCATTTTTAGTGTAGGTGGGAATATAAACACTCCAAAAAGGAACAGGCTCTCGCCAGATACCAGTGAAAGCTTAATGTTTTTGCATCACAATTTGAGAATTTTTGAATTTGAGTATTGAATGATATCTATCTTTATCTTAAAGGAGTATATTATTATTATATCATGTTTGAGTAATAGCGTTTTTTATTTTGTCTTTTCAGCTGATTAATTGAGGTCTCTTCTTTCATTATTTTTATTCTTTATATTATAGCAAGTTAAAGAATCTTCTTGTAAATTGTAATCAAGTTAAAACATAAAAGCTAGTAGCTAAACTTTGTTAATACTTACTGGAAAATGGAAATGGAATATTTTTTGAATAAACACAAACATAAAAAAAGTTATTAATATTATATATATTTGCATTTATTATTCCTTAAAGATACTATTTTAATTTATAAAATAAATATACTTGGGCACAACCAAATATGAAAGAAATGACTAAGTATTGGTTGTACAGGGAATGAAGACCCTGAGTTTCTAGCAGTTGACACAAATGTTCCTATCTTATTACTGTGTATTTATTATATTAATTAAAGTATCGGTATCGGCACCTAAAAAAATAGAGTATCGGTATCGGGCCTCTTTTCTGGTATCGGTTCATCCCTAATATATATATATATATATATATATATTAATATATATATATATATATATATTATATATATATATATATATTATATATATATATATATATATATATATATATATATATATATATATATATATATATATATAATATATATATAATATATTATATATATATATATATATATATATACATAGTGTATACCAACAGGGAAAACAGGGAAAACACAGGGAAAATGAAAAGTGTGCAGGGAAAACAGGGAAAACACAGGGAAAATAAAATTATCCAATTTATTTCAGGCATCATTTTTGCTTAACCCCTAAAGAAGTATAGTGAAGCACATATTGACTTCGAAATTCTCTTAAAAAGGGAGATCTTAAGGAAGCTCAGTTGGCTCAAGGGATGTTAGAAAGGTGTTTTGTCTTTGAAGGAGGAGGAAAGTAAAGAGCACAAGAATATCATTTATGATTCTCCTCTTCCTAATACTTAGAATTTAAATTGTTGATAAGTTCCAATATGGAGTAAAATTAAGTAAAAAATTTATATATCAACTTTTTCTTAGCCTAAGAATTTATACTTCTTGAGTTATTGAATCTTTATAATATTATTTTTATTAAAATTTATTCATCTGCAGTATCAGCGCATTTAACTAACTTCTCTTTTTTATTTTACAGAATTGAATTAATTTGTATTATATAATAATATTTAAATATTAGATGGCAAAAAACTATTATAAAGCCAGTTTTAATTTACAATGGCTGGACTCCACTCTGCATCCAGAATGGTCAAAATGGCTCAGAGAAGCGAAATCGAACATTACGCTTTGTGCATCTACTGCATGAAAGAATTTTGCCTTTCTAATATGGCAACAAGATCCATTAAAAGTCATGCAAGTAGCAAGAAACACCAGAGCATCACTAAATGCTTAAAATCCAGCTCGCCGGACATGATGAACAATTTTGTTAAGCAAAGTACTGGGTACTGTTCAATTAATTCTAAACAGTTGCAAACGAATAATTCTGCATCAAGTTCTTGTTCTCAGGGAGCCTTAGTTGGTTCTACCTTGGATGTCTCTTTTAGCAAGGCAAAAGATGCACAGAAAGCTGAAATAATGTGGAGTTTGACTGTTAATCAATCTCATATTTCCAATAGAGCTTCTGATTGTTGCCAAAAGCAATTTAGTAAGATGTTTCCTGATTCGCAGATAGCTCAGTCCTTTGGTGTGAGCAAAGATAAACTTTCCTATTTATGTGTATTTGGTTTAGCTACTTACTTTACTAAAAAAAATGCGAGGTGTATTGAGAAATACTTCTTATATACCAATATCCTATGATGAGGCTTTAAATAAAATTGCACAAAGAACTCAAATGGATATACATGTGAGGTTTGAAGACTTAACTACGGGTCTCATAACCACTCATTATCTTACTTCAGTTCCTTACCGACACTCGAGCTGAGAATATTTTGGAAAATCTCAAGCAGGAGCTTGGGTCAGCTGTTGACATCATTAAAGTGACAAGTATTTCAATGGATGGACCTAATGTCAACTGGAAAATGTTATCTTTGTTGAAAGCAGAATTAAATACCTGTTCCGAAACTCCAAGATTGATTGAATTTGGTAGTTGCTCTTTGCATATTGTCCATGGAGCTCTCAAAACTGGTCATAAAGCTACAAAGTGGGATTTATTAGAATACTTAAGGGCTTCTTATTATTTATTTAACAGATTTTCCAACTAGAAAGGGAACATTCATGAAAATAACAGGCTCTGAAGAGTTTCCTGCTAAATTTTGTTTGACAAGATGGGTTGAAAATGTAAATGCCACAACAACAGCCATTCGATTGCTTCCAAGACTTCGAAAGTACGTGGAAGAAGTTGGGGAATGGAAAAATTCAAAAGTGTTTGGAAAGGTGAAATCATATTTAAAGGATCCCTTATTACATGCAAAGTTGGGTTTTTTCCAAGCAGTAGCTCGTCAGTTGGAAGGATTTCTATTGAAGTTTCAACGTGAAGACCCATTGACGCCCTTCTTGTATGATGATCTCAGTCACTTAGTTAAAACTTTAATGAAGGGAATTCTAAAACCGGACATTATTGTTCAGACGTCAAAGTTTTAATGAAAATTAACTTTAAAGATAAAAAAAAAATTCATTAATGCAGAAAATATGGACCTGTATCATACAGCAAAAGAGGGAATTAGGAATGCACCTCGAAGGCTGCAAACTCCAGAAATTTAAAAATTTAGAGAAGATTGTATGTTATTCTTGCAAGTACTTATCCAGAAGTTAGTAGAAAGAAGTCCTCTTAAATATTCCATCACAAAGGCATTAAGTTGTTTGTCACCGAAGGTAATGCTTTCTAATAACTCTGAAAGAATTAATATGTGTGTTGAAAAATTCATTGATATCAAGCGAATTGATGGTTCGACGGCTGATATAATCAAAGAGGATTATGAACTCTTGATATCTAATTCCTATGTCCTTGAACTTCTGAAAAATTTTGATGAGAAGGAAGATAGACTCGATCAACTTTTCATTAAAATTTTAAAAAATGTAAACGTTCAAAAAGAAACAAAAAAGTTTGTAACACTGATTCTTTCTTTATTTCATGGGAATGCTTCTGTAGAGAGAGGTTTCTCGACAAACAAACACTGTCTACAAGAAAATTTGCGTGAAGAGTCACTTTTTGCTAAAAGAGTTATTGCTGAAGAAATGAAAAATACTGGAGGGGTTGATTATTGTATTACAAATGAGATGATGCCATACTGCCGCAATGCTTCTTCAGAGTATAAGGCATACTTAAAAAAAAAAACTATCTGCCAAAGAAGCAGAAACTCTGGAAGGTGCAAAAAAAAAAAGGAAATTAGCAGCTGAGATTAAAGAGGCTGAAGAAGTTAAGAGAAATATTTTCAAAGAGACCGAAAAACTTCAAATTTTAGAAAAAAAAAAAGCTTTTCTTAAACAGTCATAAACTTTTTTTTTTTTTTTGAGTTAATGTACAGGAGTAGGTTTAGATTAGAATTAAATAATTTTGTTATTTGTTTTAAAGAAAAGGAAAAATATTTTTATTTTATTTTAGAGAAAAGAAAATGTGCAAATGTTTTTATATTTTTGTGTACCTTTGTTTTTGTAATTTTTATTTTAAATAAAGTAAAAGAAAAATGAAAAAAATGAAAGCAAAAGCAGGGACCTGGTAAACATATTTGGCAGATATTTAGAAAATTAATTGATTGTGTTCATAACTTTGGCTTTATAAATAATTTTGGGAAGTTTAAAAAGTTTTCAATGCAAATATAAATTTCACTTATAAAATGTCAAAATTGTATGATGTCATTTAAATTTGTGAAAGCTGGCCAAGAAAATTTGTTTACTTGCATTTTACATGAAAGGTATGTTTTTTTTCACTTTTCTTTATTGATAACAAAGATAAAATGATGTTTTTTTTATCATTTATTTTAGTCCAGGGAAAATTTTGGAAGAACAGGGAAAACACAGGAATTGACCATTTCAACTTGGTAACACCTTGTATATATATATATATTATATATATTATATATATATAATATATTATATATATATATATATATATTTATATATATATAATGATATATCTATTATATATATATATATAT
>JABUQX010001570.1:10000-15980 GCA_015478945.1 Trachelipus rathkii | reverse complement strand
TATAGCACCGTTCAATCAAATTTGGGTGTTTAGCTAGTTTTCGCATTTATCGTGAAATTTCGCGTTTTTCGTGCGCGCTAATATATATATAAATATATATATATATATATATATATATATATATATATACTATATATATATATATATATATATATATATATATATATATATATATATATATATATATATATATATATATATATATATATATAAACTTAGACAGGTGAATCATCAGTGGCACACACTGTTAATCCCCAAGCAGAAAGTTAAGAAAAGCTATATCCGTTGCAACACTAAAATTCTAAGACTAATGCAAAGATATCAACTGTAAGAGAGGTTTTAGAAAAGTTGGATAGAGTTGGAGATTATGTGATTAAAGTTTATTACACCACCCTTCAAAGAAGTCCTTAAATAATATGATCACAGATATGTGACTTACATCCCTGATGATTAACGGTTGATAAGGGTTTTAGTTATGGAGAAAAGAGTAAAAATTATTTGTAAAATAAATCATCTGATTTAAATAATTTGATTTAACCTATCCAATACCCCATATAGCACAGATGGTTGCAGATACATCTCAGCGACGTTAATGTTCGTCACATCGTCTCATCACACATACGTCGTATATGTGACATTGCTGTTACATCTTATGTGATTTACGCTTTTTCGTTCCAAATGGAACGTATTTGCGAGGTAACAATGAAACTTTTAGATATTTCCGCGACACTGCCAGACGTACGATATCTTTTTAAAAATAACAAACACCTGTCTTTTTTCTCCAAATTTTCTTACACTCTTTCATAATCTTTTTCATCTTATCTTTTGTTGTTTATAAGTCATTTTATACATTTTTTTCAGAAATTTTATTATGTAATTTAACTATTTTTTTTTCAAATGTCGTACATTTACGAACACTCATAAATATTATTAATTATGTCTCCAGTCACGGGATGCTCCCATGAACGCGAGTTTGAGTGACTCTGGTAGTGTGTTATTTCAAATTTTTGTGTAAATTGAATTTTATTATGTGCTTCTTGTTTATTATGTGTTTTCTGTTTATTATATGTTTCACGGAAATATTTATTAGTCATAATTTAAGTTTAACAGATTCTTAAAAAATCGCTTTTTTAGGAAAATAAATCGTTGCTGTTATACCTATAAAAACAGTTGTCAAATATAAAAAAGAAATACAGTTACTAAATATATAATATATATATATATATATATATATATATATATATATATATATATATATATATATATATATATATATATATATATATATATATATATATATATAACTATGCTATATATATATATATATATATATATATATATATATATATATATATATATATATATATATACAAACAATTACATAATAATAAATGCGTAGAACAGGTCGGAGTCGCAGTTCGAAGAGTCTGTAGTTTTGAAGAGAGTGGAGTCGGAGACTGAGTCGGCAATTTTGAAAAGGGTGGAGTCGGAGTCGGTAATTTTGAAGAGGTTGGAGTCGGAGTCGGAGTCAAAGTGGGTAATTTTCAAAAGGGTGGAGTCGGAGTTGGAGTCGGTAATTTTCAAGAGGGTGGAGTTGGAGTCGGAAAATTTTTGAACCGACTCCACAACCTTGGTTGTCTACACAAAGTACATAAATTGTTTTCGGCAGCAATACAACAGGAAGCCTATGACGATTAAATATATGCTTAAACCGCTACTAATGATATACTAACGTTTTCTAGAAAAAATGGAAACTAACAATTTTATAAAAGTGAAAAGAAAACTTGATTTGCAATATAATAAGACCTTCAAAGCAAATCATAATTATTTATTTAAATCTATGTAACCTGTCCTAACTTATATATATATATATATATATATATATATATATATACTATATATATATATATATATATATATATATATATATGCTCTCTGTATATATATATATATATATATATATATATATATATATATATATATATATATATATATATATATATATAATTATATATATATATATATATATATATATATATATATATATATATATATATATATATATATATATATATATATATATATATATATAAATATAATATATAAAATATATATATATATATATATATATATATATATATATATATATATAAAAAATATATAAAAATATATATCAATAAAAATATATATAAATATATATGCTGGTATAGATATATATATGTTATATATATATATATATAATATATATATCTTATATATATATATATATATATATATATAGGGGGCCTATATATATATATATATACAAAAGTTACATCAAATAGATGTCGTAAAACTACGTCGATGCAATGTTTCCGTGTAACGTTGCAGGGATGTCGCAAGAGTACGTAAATACTACGTTACCATAGGACGTCGCAATGATGTCGCATTGTTACGTCGCTGAGAGCTGACATTTCCACATCCCAGGGACGTAATTATTATGTTACTAATACGATGTCGCACATCGCAAAGGAACGTAAAAGCGACGTCGCTTTTACGTTAGTGTGCTATATGGGACTATATATATATATATACATATACAAATGTATATATAAAAAAATCTCATGAAATCATTCAATCTTGTCGGAAACCAATTACAGTACAATGCAATTCTTATTCATCATTTTTTAATTCAACAGATTACTTCAGTCTCCAATTGTTCATTTTATCTTGTTTATCATTTTCAACCCGTTTCTCATCAATTTGCAAACTTTATGACATCTTCATCAGACCCTCGTCTTTTACAATTCCGAAAAGCCTTTTCATAGCCAGCAAAGAACATTCAAACATTCATAGTTCTCCGCCATCTATAAAGATAATTAGGTCAAGTATGGCATTTCTTGTCTCATTTTGCTTAACAGACTCGTACATTTTTTCTTCAGAAATTTGGGGTGGTCTAATTTGATTCTTATTCGTTGGATTCCAACCCAAAATAAGATTTTCTGCTATTTGACACACAGACTACTAATTTATTTATTATTTATCATATAGTCTAAAGTAATTTGCATTTATGGAATGTTAATGAATACTTACCTACATCTTTGTTCTTTTTCTTCTTCTTCTGACCTATATAGTACTTATTTGCTGTCTTATCATTGGCAAATTCTCCAAAACCATTCATCACACACACACGCATATATATATATATATATATATATATATATATACTATATATATATATATATATATATATATATATATATATATTAAATATATATATATATATATAATATATATATATATATATATATATATATATATATATATATATATATATAAATTTATGTATATAACAACAAAAAATATCAAAGCATATATGTAATAATAACACACCATATATATATATATATATATATAACTAATAATATAATATATATATATATATATAACTATATATATATGAAATACTTTAGAACTTAAATGGATATGTTCTGCTACCATAGTATATTTATATATATATATAATATATATATATATATACTATATATATAAAGAATTTGTGGATATATGAAAGAAAGTAAATCTATTAACACAAGGTTAATGTGGGTAAGGGTTAAATTGAGAAATGAGATCTGGATATTTATTTGTAAGTTCATATTCCCCAGTTAAAGAAAGTATGGAAGTTGTAAGACAGGTGTTTTGGCAAGAGCTATGAAAATGTTTGAGTAGCTTTAGTAGGAATGATAAAGCATACTTGTTTGGTAATTTAAATGCATGGGAGGGTGATGTGGAAGTAAAGGGAAAGGAAATAGTTGTCCCTTTTGAAGAAGAAGGTAAGAACGAAAATGGGGAAAATTCTTGGAATTATGTATTGTTAGAGAAATGATAATTGGAAACACATGGTTTAATAAAAGGAGTGTATACAATTATGCAGGTTTCATGGGTTGTGGAGTGACTGGTGAATGTGTTCTGCTTGACTGTACATTTATAAAACAAAAATAGAAAGATAGGTTGTTGGATGTGAACGTTTTAAGAGGA
Source organism: Trachelipus rathkii (assembly GCA_015478945.1). Taxonomy (NCBI): domain Eukaryota; kingdom Metazoa; phylum Arthropoda; class Malacostraca; order Isopoda; family Trachelipodidae; genus Trachelipus; species Trachelipus rathkii. The sequence goes on along the minus strand of JABUQX010001570.1, from coordinate 11,963 downwards.
GCAGCTGGATGTATATCTGATCATCATTTTGTGGAAGAAAAGTTAAAAAGAGTGAAGGAGTTCAGAGAATAGAATAAATTGGAAGCAGATATATGGAAAGATAAATAGTTGTAAGGAAAGAGAGAGAAAGGAGTGGAAGAAGATTGGAAGCATTTTAGAGAAACACTATTGATGATTTCAAAGTAAGCTACAGAGTGAAAAAGATTGATGGTAAAAGCAAAAGACAAGGCAACGAAAGGTGGAGTGAAGAATTGGATATTATTAAAAGTAAAAAGGAAGTTATTTGCAAGAATTTTGGCTAGTAATAGTTAGACAAAATAAGAGGAATAATAGTGTGCGTGTAACGTAGTTTAAAGGAAAGTAAAAGCTGCAAAGAGAAGGACTGACGCAAGGTGGAGTGGAAAAATAATTGAAAATTATAGGAAATGAGGAAACTATTTTAGATAGAGATAATGAAGGATTAAAATAATAGGAAAGACGTTATAAATAGTGTAAAGGCTTTGGATTGAAATGTAGTTCAGGATGATACGGAAGTTGAGGAAATATGGAGATAACATTTCAATAATAAATTACTAAATGCTGGAAGGGTAGAAAAGGAGGAACATAAGTTAGAATAGAAGAGAAAATTAGAGAGGAAGGGTTTGGGAGAGAAAATGTGGGACGCATTGAAAATATTGAAGTCGTGAATGCTTTGAAGAAAACTAAAGGAGGAAAGTCTTGGTGTTTGGATTCCATATAAGTAGAAATGATTAAAAGCGGCGGTAATTGTGTCGTTGAATGGTTGATGAGATTATTTAAGGTTTGCTGGGAGAGGTGAGAGGTGAGAGGTGAGAGGTTCCACAATACTAGCAAGACTTCTGTATTCCAATATATAAGGGCAAGGGTGATATAAGTAGTGTTCAAATTACAGAGGATTAGGTTAACTAAATGTGGTAGGTAAAATATTTGAACGAGTGTTAATAGAAAAGGTTAAGAGTAAAACCGGTAATCATATTGAAGAAGAGCAATGTAGTTTTGGGGACGGTAGAGGATGTAAATGTCAGGTTTACCTTGAAAATATTGACAGAGAAAATTTCAGGAAAGAAACAAGACGTTTTTGTGTGCTCCCTTTATTTAAAAAAGGCCTATGAGGCTATGATAATTTATGATAAAGTTATGAAGCAATTTGAAATATAATGGAGTTAATGGGTTGTTGTTAAATGCTATTACGGGAATTTATAGGACCATTATTAGATCAGGCGTTAGGATCAGGAAGAAAGAAAGGAAGTTGCATAAAATAAGAGTAGGTCTCAGAGAAAGGTGTGCAATGTCTCATTGTTTTTTTAATATCTTTATAGTGTAGTTAGGGATATAGATAAAATTGGGAAATCAGCATTCTATTATTTGCTGACAATACTGTGTTGGTAGCAGATTCTAAAGAATAATTTCGTTATTATGTATTTGAGTTTGAACGAGTATGCATAAACAAAGGACCAAAAATTAATCCTGCTAAAAGTAAAGTTATGAAAATTAATACAAAACAAAAGAGATGATTCTCAATCTGGGTTATATATCATAAAGGTGAATGGGGAAAGCCTAACAGAAATTGCAGTCTTTAAGTACCTAGGGATAGATATTGGGGCTTTCTGAGACATATATATATATATATATATATATATATTATATATATAATATATATATATATATATATATATTATATATATATATATAATTAATAATATATATAGTTAAAGAAAAGAACATATAATGAGGAGGTAAAGAATTAACTGCCTTCTCTGGATTGAAACCACTGCATGTTGCGCGTGAGGACATTTATGCCCGGCGCTATACAGCTGAGCTATCCTCCAAGCCAAAAACTTGGAATTCAAGAACAGCTATAAAGCAACGAGTGCCCGTCAAGGCGACATCACCAGCGTGTCCAGCCTGTCCTATCTCTCGTTCTTTATATTTTTTAGATGTTAAA
>JABUQX010001570.1:2500-5000 GCA_015478945.1 Trachelipus rathkii | reverse complement strand
TATAATATATATATATTATATATATATATATATAATATATATATATATTATATATATATATAATTTATATATATATATATATATATATATATATTCGTGCGTGTAAATGTGTATGTGTGTGTGTCTTTGTGGTGAGTGCGTGTATATCCATGTAAGTAGGTATGTAGTTAGATGACCATCTGAATTTATGATTTTGAGTTTACATTAAAAAAAAAAAGGATTTGAATTGCATTTCAATAGGGCAATTTTTTTCTTTTCAATTTTTGACATCATTTAAAACTATTTTTGGGCTCTGAAAACCTTCACCATAAATATAATTTAAACCTAAAAAAAATTAAAAAAATAAAAAATAAATAAATAAATTTGATAAATAAACTAAGTAAATTTGACAAATAATTTTAAAAATTAAATAAAAAAGCAATTAGTGAGTTTCCCGTATAATATTTTGGGAGTATTGAATGCATAAATCTACAAAGCAATATTACAAGAGCTAAATTTTGAGAATTTATTACTATAGTTAAAGAAGTTATAATTAAAATTATAAATAGATGTTTATTATATGTAGGTTATAAATATACAAGCATATGCACAAATACATATAGACCGAATATATATAATATATATATATATATATATATATATATAGAGTATATAAATATATATATAATATATATATATATATATATAATATATATATATATATATATATATATATATATATATATATATATATATATATATATATAATATATATATATATATATATATATATATATATATATATATAATATATAATATATATATATATAATATCATATATATTACATATATATTATTATTGCGTGTAGGAGTTGCAAAAAATTTAAAATTAAATCATGAATTTAAAAGCCCTAAATGTGGAAAAGTTGCCTATTACAAAGTCTATTTATAATTTATAACACGAAATCAAAGCTAAATCAAATTAAATTTTTGGCTACCAAAATAACTTAAATATTCAGCCATTTCTCCTAATTTGTCACAAAACTAACAGAAACAGATTCATAAATTATAATAGCTTTGATTTGAAACTATGAGTGGTTGAAATTAAACTGTCAAAGAAATCAAAAGGTTGACACTTAATGTGACACTGGGAATTGAGGACTCGCCCTTTAAGGGAGCACTGCTCGTGCGCATGCTTCTGCATAGACCCTTCCTCTCTCTCTTACAGTGTATGAACGCTAGCTGATGCTTTTTTTTCTCTTGTTGTCGTCAGTACGGCTGCGTTCTCCGTTAAAGTTGGTTGTCTTTCTATTATTGGTGAGTATATCATTTAATTTGTGTTACGTGGTTCACGTATTTTATTTTAATTTGTTGTTTTGCTTCAGGGTACTTTATTCAGTTCTCGTTTAGGGCACACAGAAATGTCTCGAACGCGATTATAAGACTTGTGCCCAGTGTTTGGTAGGCCTGAAACCTTCAAAGATAATATACTACCTATATATGCGGATGTTATAAAATATTTTTATATATATACGAAAAGAACCTTTAAGGGAAAATAAAGAGGAACCTTGTTTGGCTGATGTGTGTTCGCCATTAATAAAAGATCTCAAACGCTTATGGGAAAAAGTTCAATTCCTATTGTAACGGACCAACAAATAATACCATAAAAAATATCGTAATATTAAGAAGCCTTTGAAAAGAGAAGGTAAACTAAATTCTTCGAAAAAAGTTGTATCATTTAGAGAATCAGCGGAGAAAAATCTGTTCGATATTTCATTATGTAAATGCAAGGACTTTTTAATCTGTACTTGCAAAATTAAAGTACCTGTAGCTGAAAGAGTTTTTTTAACGGATCAAAGGACATTTCGAAGAATGGTAATTGGAAATATTGACATTAAAGCAAGCAAAATGCTTGAAAAAAGATTGCAACGCAAAGAAAAGGCAGTAGAAAGAAGTCAAAACGTTTAATTGCAAGACAGTGAAGAAAAAACAGCTAATAGACTTTCTCCTTCTGTTATGGGACACATTTTGAATTTTTCAAGTTCTTCTGATGAATATGAAGATACTGAATATAAACCATGTGAAACGAAAAACACAATTATAAGTCAAGATTCTCCTTCGACTTCGCAAATGAGAACTGAGCTTTCAAATGTAGCTCAGGTTTGCGGCAGAACTGGCGTTTCTGATAGAGCAGCAGAAAATCTTATAAAAGCAGCTTTAAAAGATATGGGAGTAATTATCAAAGACGATTCTTATATAGTAGTCGATCATAGCAAAATCAGAAGGGAAGGAATAAAATTCTGCAGTAACTTGAAAAGGAAAAATGAGGGAACACACTTTTCATAGCATTATGGGATATACTTTGACAGCCAAAAAGACAAGACTTTAATTTGATTCGTCTAAAGAAAGGAAAAAGGTAGCTATAAAGACCATAACAGAAGAGCATGTTGTTCTACTTTCAGAACCAGGATCTATATATCTTGGTCATGTCACTCCTATATCTAGCAGTTCTCATAATATT